>JAPKLY010000323.1:150607-161189 GCA_026898435.1 Prunella vulgaris
ATGCTCTTACAAGGATGTTTACTTGGACCATCATTTGTCATAAATGTAAATTTTGTTGCCTCAACACCTCGGCCACAATGCTTCACAAATAAATTAAGCGATGAATTAAATGAATAATAAAAAATTATTTTGCCATGTATTTTGAAATTTTTATCATGTAATTTAATTTTTTATGGATCATTGCCAAGTAAATACCACATAGACAATGAGTCTACAAATCTATCCGTAATGTTTAATTGTAAAAAAAATAAAAATTGACCTTTATTTAGTGATATCCAAAAATTTAGCTTAAAATAAATTTTAGAAAAGATCTCGATTAAATTTTTTTGTTAAATTTATTTATTAAATATTTAATTTTAAATTTTTATAATTTTTTAAATTTATTAATATTTTTATAGATTTAAAATTTCAATATATTCACATCGATACTGATCGAATTGGAGAATTTCGAACTGCAGGAAAAACAAGAGACTAAAACGACAGCGCTTCAAATTAACCAGACGTAACCGACACCTAACGCAAAGGAAGTCGCTAGTTTCTACGTATTGAATCTGCGACTCTCTGCGGTGCTGTGACGGCAACTTTAGCAAGCCAGTGCCTTCCAAAATTTCCAACCGTCGAAGCAAGAATCGCTGAATACATACAAAATTACGAAAATAATATAAAATTATCTATACACGCACGCTCAACGTTGAGATTCGAGGTTTTCTTTAATCTTGAACCGAGTTTTATAATTCCGTGCACTTAACAATCACTCTCAAAAGAGGGTAAATCTCGATTATTGTGTTTTTGGATCATTATCTCATGGGTTTATGTGGTGGATAATCCGCTGGGGAAGAGGTTTGATTCTGACCTGTAACTTCTTACAACATGTTTAGATTTTGTGTGATTAATGTGCTGAAGTTTGTATTAGGGTTTTTTTTTTTTTTTCGTTTTCTTGGCTGCTGCTCTTACTCTGCTATGTGTGAGTTGATTTTTTTTTTTCGTTTTGGATGAAGAAAGTGGTTGTATTGGTAAAGTTGGGGCATGCTAAATTTCGTGAATGTCTGCTTCAGGCGCACATGCTAATGTTTAGTTCTGATTCTGCACTCAATATTATAAAATGTTACATCCATCATCGGATTTCATTAAATTTCTGATGCGGGACAAGGTTATCGAGTGTTCTGATTGGTAGTAATCCGTTGAAATGTTACTTTGGATGCTACTGCGTTTTTCTTTCGATTGGTTTTTCATCAATTGACTACTATTTTTTTCTTTAGGTTGGAAGGTCTATTGAGATTTGGGTTCTTATTGATGGAACAGTACTTTTGTTGATGTGCTGGGGGAGCTTGGATGATCTCCAATGAGGTGGAGAGGGGTTTTAGTTTCGTTGTTATATCTTGCCGCTTTAGGTGAATCCACAGATAGATTATCAAGATTTTGGCCTATTAGTTCGGATGATGGGACTTCATCTCTCTACAACTGGGCCATTACCAGTGCCGGCATATTTGTAGCAGTGTCTCTTGTTCTTTCTATGTTCCTTATCTTCGAGCATTTAGCTGCTTATAATCAGCCTGAGGTTAGTCTTGGCTTTTGCTTTTGAGATTTCTTATAATTACTTACCGGTTATGCATTCACCAATTATATGTAATATGTCCCAAGAATCTGCTACTACTGTTGTACATTACATTCTTACTTCACTGATAAATATGGCTTTGTTCTCTTGCATTTTATATTCTGTATTAACAAGTGTTTCTTCCTTCATTACTCAGGAACAGAAGTTCTTGATTGGTCTCATTCTGATGGTCCCTGTTTATGCAGTGGAATCGGTAACAATACCTTGTCAATGCTTATATATGCAGTTTTAAGTTGGAGAATTATGTCATTTATGAGATGAGTTATCTCTTAAATATATATATATGGGTTGCAGTTCAGTTTTTTCAGAATGTAAACATGTCTTGTTTTTGGTTTCTTGTCCCTGTATATATCTGATCAATCTCCTTTCATCATATAATTGGTTTTTTTATTCTTCATCTCACAATTGTTGATATAACTTTATGGAGAAGATGTGATTTAGCCATTTAGGTCCGTCATTTCTTGTCCATTCGTAACTTGTCTCTTAGTGAGTACAATAAGTAGTAGTCACATTTGATATCAAAGGGATTTAGAGTTTTAAAATTATGGATTTCTTAGTATTCTCATCATGGACATTAGGAAGTAAGATTAATGTTTGATATAAGAAGTTCAAAAGTTTGAATCCTTGGATGCACTTTGTTAAACTCAAACATGAGGTTGATTGCCATTTTCCTCTGCTCTATACGTCTAAAAGTTTTCCAGCTTAACTTTCTCTGACCATGATGCAGTAACGTGCTTTCATTTTGCGAACAGTTCTTGTCATTGTTACACTCCGGTGCTGCTTTCAATTATGAAGTCATACGAGATTGTTATGAAGCTTTTGCTTTATATTGCTTCGAGAGATATCTCATAGCCTGTTTAGGTATGTCCATCTATGAAGCTTGTTCTCTGTTATTTTCATTTTGTGAATTCTTCTTTGCGTTAATCTTTTCCCCCTCTACCTTGAAATATTTCTTTTGAGTTTCTCCACATATTTTCAAATCTCTTGATCACTAATTCCTGTGTGAGATAAGTTCTTATTTTTGTCAAATAATCATTTTTCTACTTCCGAATTATTTATGCTTCCAAGTAGTATATGTGGAGGTAATTACTGAAGTAATTATATGATTATGCTACAGCTTTTAAGCCAATACATCACATCATTTTTTTTGCTGGTTTTCGTTATGTAATATATAGTCAAAATCTATTTTTCCTTTGTCAACTATGATATTGATGGCACATGGATGAAATTGACTTATTGATCTCAACATGACTAGGTTTGCCTTTCCATAGGCTCTGCAAGTTATATGATTTTCTTTACATTTTGTTTTTTACGAAGTGAATCAATATGTTAAGATTGGCTAATTATCATGACTTGCAGGTGGGGAGGATAGTACCATTGAATTCATGGAGAATCATAATTTTACCACCTCTAGTGTACCACTTCTAGATGAAACTTATGCTTATGGAATTGTTGAACATCCGTTTCCATTGAATTGCTGTCTGGGTAACTGGAAGCTTGGTCCTGAATTTTATCAAGCCGTGAAAATTGGCATCGTGCAATATGTGGGCACTCCATTTTTAGTTACCTGAACAATTAAAGTTATTTCTACATGTGAGTGCTTGTAACTTATGTTCGTATGATTGCAGATGATATTGAAGATGATATGTGCATTGTTGGCAATGTTTTTTGAGTTTTTAGGTGTGTATGGTGAAGGAAAGTTCGAATGGGGTTATGCGTAAGTTATTACCTAATCACCATATTTGCATTTTTTTCCTTTTTTGATCTTGTTAGTCATGCTTGATTGTTATCTGTGGTTGTAGAGTTAAATATTTGTTTTCCTGCTCCTCCGTAAAATTGATACATGAAAGGCTGTAATCTGGTCGCAGGTATCCGTATTTAGCGGTTGTTCTCAATTTCAGCCAGACTTGGGCGTTATATTGCCTTGTGCAATTCTATTCGGTTATCAAGAATAAGTTGGCACCAATTAAACCATTGGCCAAGTTTTTGACGTTTAAGTCAATTGTATTCCTAACATGGTGGCAAGGTATCGCTATTGCTTTTCTTTTCTCTTTTGGAGCCTTGAAGGGGTCATTAGCACTGGTCTTGAAAACACGCATACAAGACTATATCATCTGTATTGAGGTTTGTGAAAGTACTTCGCTGCAAAAAAATACATTTAATTAGTAGTAATAAAGTACTTCGATATCAGGTTCCGTTGATTTAGTTTTAAGATCTTTCTAAGTTTCTTAATATAGACTTGTGATTCAGATGGGTGTTGCTGCTGTGGTACATCTTTATGTTTTCCCAGCTGTACCTTACAAACGTGGAGAGAGATGTGTAAGAAATGTTGCTGTGATGGCAGATTATGCATCTCTAGGAACACCACCAGATCCTGAAGAGGTTCAAGACTGTCAACGGACCACCATAATTCCATTTTCTCAGCAAGAGGAGAGAGAGCAACGTCCAAAATTCCATCAAAGTGTTCGTGATGTGGTAATTGGAAGTGGTGAAATTGTAAGATTAATGTCACTTCCTCTCTTTTTAGTCTTCTACAATATTTCTTTCTTCTCTATTTTGTTATAGGATTTAACTAGAAGAACTATCCCTTAGGCCTAAGTTTCATCATAAATAAAAAGAAAAAAAACCCCAACTCTTAAAAAAAAATTACAAATGACATATGAGAACTCTTAGGGGGGGAGGGTTATTAAGAAATGGTTTTCTTTGGATAAGTCACATCAAGGGAAACCTATGCTTGTTTCACAGTAAGGAGATTGGAGAATCCTGGACTAGTAAAAATGTGAATTTGACTTCTTGTGTATGAATTGTTGGTATGATGTCGTACGGTGGGATTTGAAAAAAAATAGTGAAGTTAGTCATGTTGAAATTGTTAAAATTAAAGGTGTGCAATAATGGGAAAATAAAAGGTGAGTGCAAGTATTATAGGTTAGAATTGTGATGGGTTTTGAAATCCAACTTGCATAATTCTACAAACAAACATGTATTATGATTTTGAAAGTAAAATTCATGTTTTGGTAAAGCTAAAACAAACATACGTTGTTCTTATATTATTTCAAGTTCTTTTTTGGATCATCATCCTTTTCTTGCAATAGCTCCTAACTTTTTACGTATTGTTAGATTGCTGATGATATGAGGTTTACGGTATCACACGTCGTACAGCCAGTTGAAAGAGGCTTTGCAAAAATCAACAAAACCTTCCATCAGATATCTGAAAATGTCAAACTGTTTGAGGAGCGTCACAAGGGTTCCAAGGATGATAGCCATCTCGTCCCCTTGAAATCTCGGGTAAAAGAATTCTCTGATGTGCATGACAATTTGGTTGAAGGGAGCGTGAGTGACAGTGGTTTATCTGATATGAAGAGACCTCATTTTAGATCTAGTAGATCCTCTCGGTTGAATAATAGATAACACATCTACAGAAGTCGTACACTAGTGACTATCTCTTGCGTATTTAACCTCCGACGTTTCTACAGTGTTGCGGGCATTTAACCCTTCGCACATACGGTTTAGGTTGTGCGTAAGTATGCAGGAAGATGTATACTGTAATTCTTACCAAACACTAGGTTTCTAACCATGACGAGGCACCAATTTTAGAGGTGTCGTCGATTCACAAGAAATATGCGATTCTTGAATCGTGGACATATATGTACACTTTTATACATGATAATTAATGCAGTTTAATGGTCTATAATGCTTTCAATGTTTATTGTTTAAATTGTCTATGGATCCTTCCAGTTTTAATGCTAGTCCAAGTCTCGACATGATGTATGCTGTTGCTTACAATGTGGGCTTTTAAATATTTGGGAGATGTTTAAGACTTAAAACATTTAGGGAGAATGATAAAAAGTTATATTCGTTACAAATTAATGAGGGGTCAAGTTTTTGTAGGAGTAGGAATGACTTTCTAGTGACAATAAAAATAATATTTTTCAAATATATTTGAATTGTATGGTGCATCATATATAAAAAAAAAGACATAATATTCCCTCCGTCCCGTAGAAATTTGCACCCTACGAGACGACACATTTTCCAAGAAAAATGTGTTTCATATATAAAGTAGTGACATATGAGTAAATATGTGTATATGTTTGTGAGTGTGCACGTAAATCAATGTTTAATTTTTTAGTAGTGTGCAAATTTGTGTGGGACGTCCGAATAAAAAAAGTATGCAAATTCTTGTGGGATAGAGGGAATACATAAGATGGTCCTGTTTATCATGTTATATTATTACTACATATGGCTTTACATACATGATTTTTCCTTACTTAACTATTACAACCGTGGTAACTCAATTTTGACACTTATTTTATTTGGACGTTTCAACTCTATTGTCATACACTTAAAATGAAAAATATTTTACACTCACAAAAATTAATAAAGTATCAATATTTATTTATTTTTAATTTATTTTTACACTCACGTACTCATATTTTCTTGGTTTTCATTTACAACTATGAAATGAGGACGGAATAGTATCATTTTATTCTATTCAAAATACATTCTTTCGTTCCCTAATAATTTCACATTTTTTTCAGTATGTTTCGCAATAAATTTCACAAAAAAAAAAATAAAATTGCGCAATCCTACTTTATCTCAACTTTCTCAAAAATTGTAGACTGATTGTTTGACTAAACTTATATTAAACGTATTATAAGTTGTTTTAAGAGGTTATAATATGTTATTTTTAAATAATTTATAAGTTGTTTGAAATGTTTGGTTAATACTACTTATAACTTTTTTTATAATTTATCATACTTTTTTAAAACTTTAATTTTTTAATAAAAAAACAATTTTTTTTTAATTTTTTATGTTGAGGTATAGATTGGGGGTGGTAAAAGGGTCCGAGGTAAAGTGGGTGGGTAAGAGTATAGTTGATAGATGTAATGAGAAAAATAAGTTAAGATATCTCAATTTATATTTTGAAGTTTAAAAATATAAGAAACTTATTTTAAAATTTTATTACCTATTAAATATTTTATTTTACCAAATATTTTAATTTTAAGAGAGTTTATAAAATTTTAAATAATTTATAATGTCAATTAATTCAGCTCATAATAACATTAATTATCATATTTCATTTTATAACATTGAGATTTTAGACATTAATGCCATGATACACCTGGCACTTACAAATTATTTTTAAATTTAATGAATTTGGACATACAGACGTCCACATTCATGTAACTAAAGTTCAAACATGTGAACTGAATTAATTCCGTTATGCCAATTTAATTCTCAATTGAACTTGTATACTTGAATTACTTACACCCAACTACGGGTGGTTATTCGGTTTATTCGGTCAGTTCGGTCCAATTTTGGATCGGACCAAATAGATTGAATTTTTGTGAGCTATGGACCGAACATGACCGAATAGTATCTTGGACCGAACCGAACCGAAATAATTCGGTTCGGTCTGGTTCGGTCCATTCGATCCAAATAGTTTAAAAATGAAAAAAATAATATTTCATCACAAATTAAAGATATACAATACAATTATATTTAGTTCAATACCAACAAATTAATGAGGTACAATACAATTAAATTCAATAAAGTTCGCAACTTTAATTAAATAAAATTCATGACAATTTAAAGTTCACCACAACATGAATTTAATTAGGATTAAGTTGAGTGAGTTGTGGATTGATTTTTAATTTTTAGTTACAATTAATCTAACTATGTGCATTGTGTATGTATAGTGTGTATTAGTTAGGTTTTATTTTTTTATTATATATAATATAATTAATATATTAATTTATATAATATAATTAATATTTTTTTTAATTAAAATTCGGTCAGTTCGGTTTTTTCGGTTTTGATTATCCAGGACCGGATCGAACCGAATAGACAGAAATTTTTAAAATTTTGGACCAAAAACCAAACCGAATTTTTTTGGATCGAACCGAACGGACCGAATTTCATCGATTCGGTTCGGTTTTTCGGTTTTTCCGGTTTTGTGAACACCCCTACACCCAACATTCAACGAGAGAATTAAATCTCAGTTAAATATTCTTTTACTAACTTTATTTTAATTCATAAAAGTGTTTTGATGTTTCAGCATTTTGATTTAATTTTTTATTCATATCGAAAATTTAATTTTGAGATTATAAGTTTACGATCCTGTTATTTTGAGGTCATATCTAGTATTCAGAGTTTGCTTCAATTTGGTACAATTTTTTTTCACGAGAGTTATATATCATTTAATTTTTAAAATTTTCCATTTTGAGCACTCATTTAATTAGTCAAAGACGAGAATCCAAAGTCTCACTAATTAAATAACAATTAAATATTCAAGTAATTTTATTAAATGACCATATTTAATTGTTTGCCCAACAAATAGAACATGATATATAAGTCGGAAAAAATAGAAATAAAAAGTAAAATAATATCTATATACAATGATTGATTTGTCCAGGTCCAACTTTTTAAAAAACAAATTGAAAGAGTTTGAACACTATCCGAGTATCTGTCATAATGCATAAAAAACTCATGTAGTATCATTTTTTTAAAGGGTGCATCAGATAGGGTGCTTTCTTACCATGTCAAAACTCAAAAAAAACTCCTCTAAATTAATGATTATATAAAGTTTAAGAATTTAAAAAATTAATTCACAATTTTTTTTGATATAAAATTTGATAGTTTAAATTTTTTTAACAACATTATGTCTATTATAATATAAATTTGCAGTGTGATCAGTGCAATTTATGGCGAAGAATTGTGATTATATGACTGATGGTTATGAATGATTTTTTTAAACGTTATTATTGACTTTATTTTTAAATGAAATGCCCCAATTATGTAAAACTTTTTTCATATAATAATAATAATAATAATAATAATAATAGACCTTCCAGTAGTACAAATTTCTTTTACCCATAATTTATAATTCTCAAGAGGAGGGTGGTGAGAAATTGGATATGGAGAGATAATGAAATCAATAAATAATAATGAGTATTAAAATTATAACGTATGATTAAATTATTTTTTTAGTTCATTAAACAGTTACAAAAAAATCATAAATTAGTAAAATTTAAAAAAAAATATATATTTTAATAATACGATATTATTTTAATACTCAACACTATTTACTAGTCTAGTTGGACGGCCATTTCTTGAGAAATTAGGGTTGGTATATTCGTAATTATTGTGAAACACATGTTTCTTTTTGGCCAATATTCATTGCCTCCTTTCCTTCCTTCCTTGTGCTTGCTTATAAAATGCACGTCTTCTTCATCTCCTGCTTACACAAAACGCAGTGTTCTTAGTCTTTGCTGAAGAGAAGAGAAAATGGCTACTTCTGAGGAGAGTCAAGTGATCGGATGCCACACCGTCGATGAGTGGAAGAAACATTTCCTCTCGGCCGTCGATTCTAAGAAACTGGTAATTGATACTTTTTTTCTGTAATTCGTACTTCATAATTCTTTTTTTTTTTTTTTTTACTCCTGTTGTTTACTTTCTGTTGATTCGATTTGTGTCTGGTCTCTCCTCTATTATCCTTTAATTAACAACTTTTTGGTGTCTGAGCGATGCGTGTTTTCCATTTCTGTGTTGGATTTATTTTTTCCGTCATAATTGGAATTGAAGCAACAATTTAGAACTACGTATCTGTATTGATAAGTCAAAAGATTGAGGGGGGATAGGGGAAGGCTTGCTGGATTTCATATTGATTATGATTGATTGATAGTTGTGTGATGATTATGATGATATGATGCTACGGAAACATTTAAAAAGAGTCATGAAGATTTTTGACTGTGCAATTTTTATGATTGATGATAGCTTCCTGGTGATGTTAAATTAGGATAGACTGCTTACCAAATTGCTAGGTCAGTCTGATAATAATGTTAAACTTAAATTAGAATAGCTTTCTTGATTGGCCCAAAACTAAGGGGCTGCTTCATAATTATTCAATGGTAATGGTAACGGTAACTTTGGTTAATGAAAGTAAAAGATGATCAATTAACCTTCACTTTATACTTTGCACACTTGGTTAGAACAATAAACTAACAATTTAATAGTAATTTCATTTTAATCGATCATTCAATCAGTATAATTTTCGTTGGTGATTTTGAACCAAGCGCCCCCTAGTGACAGTTCTCTTGTTGGCTAGTAGCATCATCATTCTTGTCACGTGTCTAGCTTAATGGAGATGTAATTATGCGAAACCAAATCCTTTTGATCAGGTGGTGGTAGATTTCACGGCTTCATGGTGTGGGCCATGCCGCTTTATTGCTCCAGTCTTCGCTGAGATTGCCAAGAAGACTCCCCATATTATATTCTTGAAGGTGGATGTTGATGAGCTCAAGGTACTTAACATCAAACCATCCACTTAATTTGCCAACATTGACTTTTTTTTTGCTAAGGCGTTTGTTGAATTGTCTGAACAGACTGTTGCAGAGGAATACGAAGTTGAGGCAATGCCTACCTTTTTGTTCCTCAAAGAAGGGAAAGTAGTGGATAGGGTTGTGGGTGCTAGGAAGGAAGAACTTCAAAGCAAAATTACCTCCTTGGGTGCCATCACTGCTTGAGGATGCTCTATCATATGAATACAACGTCCTGTACGTAACACTCTAATGCTTTAAATAAATACAAGGTTATTGCCTCGTATTATGGATGTCTGTTTTACCTGAATGTTTATCGTTGATTTGTAATCAAATGTCGACTCTTACCGTGCTTCCATTTCGTCTTCTCTTGTGGTTCAACGTAATTTCATGAGAAATATGGATATGAAGACGTTTTTAGGTGGATGACGAGTTCTTATGATTAGTTTTCCTGGATGTTTTGTGAGGTGTTATTGATTCAATTTTCTTTTTTTATTTTTGTTTTGTGATTACTCTTACATTTTGCAAATTTTGGGTATTTTTGGGCCCAATACGCCCTGTAGGCTGCCCAAAATCTATTCTTTTTACCTATTTTATTTAAAATAATAATAATAATAATAATAATAATAATAATAATAATAATAATAATAAT
>JAPKLY010000323.1:161199-220868 GCA_026898435.1 Prunella vulgaris
ATAATAATAATAATAATAATAATAATAATAATAATAATAATAATAATTAGCGGCCGCGGCGGCCAGAAAATATTTGATTATCGATGTTCGACTTCTGTCTTTAATGGGGTGGAGGCTCGAAAACAATTTCCGCATTTACTTTTAGGCCTCGTTTGGTAGCAATGAAAAGGCCCTGAAAAAACAATTTCTCGCCTACCAAACGCCTAAAAACAAATCACACCTGCCCAGACCTTTTTACGGTCATCTCCCAATTCCTACAATTTTATACAGTTTGTTCATAAGGCCATGAAAATAAATCTGACCCATACACCTGCGATACAGTTTCATGACACCGAATCGCGAGCTCTGCTTTCAGCCTTGGCTGCACCACTCCTCCCCCTTTGCCCCTCCGCCGCTCCTCCCCCCTCCGCCGCGCCGCTCCCCCCTCCGCCGCCGCGCCGCTCCTCCCCCGCCTGCGGCAAGTGGAGTAGGGGTTCCAATGGCTGGTTCAATGGAGGCGGCTGATTCGTCAACAGAGAAGGTGACGAAATTCAGAAAAGGAAATTACCAATTCTGAGTCGCCATTAACGATGAGCAATCATGTAAGCGGTTCCAATGGCAGGTTCGATGGAGGCGGCGAATTCGTCAATTTCCGGAGGCGACAAATTCAGAAAAGGAAATTACCTGAGTCGGCATTAACAATGAGCAATCAGGTAATCTTCTGTCATTTCTGATTCACCTGCTTCTACAAAAGAAATTGAACACAAAGAATATTACCGGCGAAGATTGTGTGGAAGACGTACGCGACCGCGGGTGGGGAGAAGTGGTGCGGCGGCGGAGGGGGAGGAGCGACGGCAGTGGTGTACATATTTTATCTCTATTTTTATCTTTCCACATTTTGGAGACTTGGGTGGAGAAGAAGACTCTGCATCTTCAACAGAGAAATGATCAAATGTTTTAATTCTTACCAAACAAAAGTATCAAATACCTTTTCTCATTATATCCTGAGGGTCCCACCATTTTTATTTTCTTACATTTTCACACCCTTTTTTCCCATCTCACCTACTAAACGAGGCCTCAAATGATTAGTATTCCAAGTTCATTTATGGTCCAATTATCGATTTTTTTACTTTTGCACCCTTGAATGGGTCGAAGCTCAAAAACAGATTCCACATTTACTTTCAAATGATTAGTGTTCCTTCATAGTCCCATTAAAAATAAAATTCAGATTCATTAGGAAGACATGTTCAATTGCGTGATTTTGAATCTTTGATAGTGAAATGGCAGAAGGGAAATCTTCTAATTGGAGTTCCTCAGCAATGGAGGTCATGTGCAAAGGACAGTTACTAATAGGTTTCCTTTGTACTATATTTTTGTTCTATGATTAAATGCACCCTTATTAAATTGTGTTTTGTTTGGACTTTAGGGTAAATTTTTTATCTTAGAGCAAAAATAATCCAATATTTTAAACTTTGAATTAATCTTTCTACGATTTCAACCGTTATCCATATCAAATCAATGGGTACAAATACTTGATTTTGGACGGTTTCACACATACTTTGCCTAAGAAGTTTATTTCATGTGAAGATTTTTTTTAAAAGAAATTTTAATTTTTAATTGCCTGTGTGGGGCAAAGAAAGTGATAAAGTTTTTTATAATCTTAAATACAAATTTACAAACTACTAAAAAAAAAAAATTTAATTTGTGTGCTCACTCACAAACTTATGCACATATTTATCCACAAGTCAATACCTCTATATATAAAAAATATATATTTTAAAAAATATGTCATCTAATAAAATGTAAATTTCTATGGGACAGATAGAGTATAATTTATATACGCAGATACCATTTATATATATAAAAGTGATACCACATCTTTATGATAAAAGAAATCAACATCAATTCAATCACTTTTTTTTTTCCAAAAAACCAACATAATTTGTAAGACCAGTTCAACAAACGAAACAAAATACTCAAAAAGCATTGACACCATAATCTTGATCTCATATGATTTGAAAATAAAAATAAAAATAAAAATACAAGGTATAATTACATGTAAACTTATATCAACTGATACCATAATACTTATCAATTGATATCACAACTTATCCACCAAATTTATATCCACCATTACATATATAAAGTGATATTACAACGTCTATCAACTAATACCACGTGCACGACTCGATTTCTCCTGCAATTACATTCTCAAACTGACATAACATACGAAACGACCTCAATATTTTGAAATTTGCTTCAAATTAGGAATGACAATGGGATAGAGCAGGGCGGGTATCTAAAAACCCATGTCTGTCTCGCGTCTCTTCCCCGCTCTATCCCATTCTATATATACAAAAAAAATAAATATATATATATATATATATATATATATATATATATATATATATATTTGATAAATAAAAAATTATATTAACATAAAGTTGATGCATCAAATTTATGAAATCATATTTAAAAAAGTTTTAAAATTTATTTTAAATTAGAGTTACATTAAATAATAAATAATATTCCCTCCGTCCCGTAGGAATTTGCACCCTACGGGACGACACATTTTTTAAGAAAAATATGTTTTTTATATATAAAATAGTGGTATATGGGTAAATATGTGTATAGATTTGTGAGTGTGCACATAAATCAAATGTTTCCTTTTTTAGTAGTGTGCAAATTTGTGTGGGACATCCAAATAAGAAAAGTGTGCAAATTCCTGTGGGATAGAGGAAGTATAAATTTAAATTTATTTGATATATTATAAATATAATACATTAGATTTATTTTATATATTATAAAATATTATATATCTGATGTATATAATATACTATAAAATATAATATTTGAATAATCTATAATATGGAGTAGAATGGGGTGGAGCGGGACTATCCCAAATAAAACAGATCAGGGCGGAACAGCTACGGGACGGGTCATTTTGCCATCCGTACTTCAAATTCATGATTCTTCCCCATCATATATCTTTGATTACAAGCTCACACACATTATTATTAATAAAATACTACATCACTTATGCTTTTAAATTATTGGAGATGGCTGAGTTGGGAATTGCACAAAAGAATTACTCTTATTTATAATGTTTCCATTTTTGTTTTTTTAATTTTCTTTTAATTAAATGGGTGGATGATTCACTGATATCCGTAGCATTCTCCTGATTAGTTCAATTCTACATAAAATATAGCATAACAATGGTCTTGTCAACAAGCACACAACCAATATGGTAAATATTTTCTTTATAAAAGAATTATAGTATTTCACCAATAACAGGACTATTTATAAGAGCTCAATAACTATAAACAAAGAAAATAAAATGACGTTTATTTAAGCCCAAGGTAGAAAGCCAGGAAATGGTGCAGTTCCACAATATCTGAACAATGCTTTGATTTCAGGACAACCATTTGGGTAAGGGATCGACCGGTGAAATGGGTCCCGACCGAGTTTCTTTCGATGCAACGATCCTAAGCATCCATAAGGATCTTCTTGAAATTGAGTTCTCACCAATGTTTCGCCTTTCACTGCTGCTTCTCTTGAGTTTTGGGTAGACGGCGTTCCTGAATAAACGAACCTTTCCTCCGGAAACCTAATAGCCGAGCGGTGCAGATCAACGAACCTTTCCTCCTTGAAATCGTATCCTACAACCTGCATGACAAGCCAAAACACACAACTAATTATAAGGCACATACTGAAGTTCATTATAAATTATAGATTTTATAGTTCTTGTCCTGTTACTGATGCAGTGAAAGAGTATAACATGGAATATATATAGCTATATATATATATATAATGACATGCTATTATTCCCTGTACGAGAGACCAAGCATTCATTTTTTAATCGAACTCCAGATGCAGCAAGTTTTCATAATATAGGAAAAGAACGAATGTCATATGAACTTACAGTTATATTGTGTGGATATTTGCCAGTAAGCTCTCGGAAACGACACACACTAAAGAGTAGATTCTCAAAACTATCTCTAGCATGTTCTTCCGTCAGTGCTCTACTTCTCACACTCTCTTTCTTGCCTTCACAATTTCCACAAGGACATAGATATGAGAATACAATTATTAGATGCATAAGCAGAGGATAATTTTCATACATCACAATACACTCTCTCATAAGTGTGCGTAGTACTACGATGAAGTACTCAAAATGATTAAACTACACACGGATGTGGTAAATTATCAAAATAGTGTAACAGAAAAAGAATCGTTAAACATCAAACAATAGTTAAGGGAAATTCAAAAGAACATTCATTTCCAGAAATACTATTTTGAGTCTATGTGTAGTTCCGCAATAAACATCAGCCAAAGATGGGGAGCTAAAAAATTATGACTGAGGTCTTGGACAAATTGCAAAACTCGAGCAAATGAATTCCAGAAGAATCTTACAACAGATTTTTGTGTGTGTCTGTTACGATCCCACATCGGATCCACACGAAATTGTGGATGAGTATATAAGTGGGAGTCAATTCTTGACCTTTGACCATGGTTTTGGATTAAGTTAGGGCTCCCTAGCAAATATTCCTAACAATTGGCGCCGTCTGTGGGAAAAAGTTCGGGCGGGCTGCAGAATGGGGCTACCCGATGGTGGGCCCAGGGGTTGCCACCTCGGATGTGGGCCCAAGGGGGGTTGCCACCCGGGAAGTGGACCTTGACATATGGGTTGCCACCCGGAGTGTGCCGTCCGTGGACGTCCGACTTTAAGGGGGGTCGATTGTTACGATCCTACATCGGATCCACAAGAAAATGTGGATGGGTATATAAGTGGGAGTCAATCCTTGACCTTTGACCATAGTTTTGGATTAAGTTAGGGCTCCTAGCTTATATTCCTAACAGTGTCTTAGAGCATTCATTTTCTCTCAACTTATTGAAATTAATTAAACACAAGTCCCTAAATTTATATAATTCTTCAAAATTTACAGTCATTAAGAATTAGATAATGTTCTTCAACAGGCGAACTTTGCTGTTTGCCGGACAAAAGAACCTGTTCCATGAAAACTCTACATTTATGCTTCATTTTTTCTTGACTCAAGTCTCTAGAAAGTTGAATTCTCTCACTGAACATGAGAAGCTTCTAAGGGGATTTTTTTATTTTTTATCGAGCAAATGGTGACATGAACCCATGACCGAGAAGACTCATAGGTAGTGGATTAATTTATTATACATACAACATTATGTATTTCCAGAATGAAGTTACAGAGAACTAGAATATGAAAAGAAAGATGTGTTTCAAAGCAATTCATGAAAACGAAACTTCAGTCTGGTCATGTGTGCTTAACGACCCTGTAACATTAAGTCATTATCCCCCATATTTTTCCTAAACATCAATGATTAACAAAAACTGTAAAAATAGCAGTAAAGTGGAGCAACTCGTTTCTGGCTAGGCTACAAATTTGGTTTGAGCAATGATTTGTTAGAAGCAAACAAATTTGGAGAGCTCCAATAGTGCCTTAGTCTAAAAGTATTCAAAAGGCCACAAAAAAGAGTAGGGACCTTGGTACCACTCGTAGCGAAAAGGATATAAAAGTCAAATTCTAATATCGCACAGGAATATGGAATGATTAGGCATTCAGAATTTCTCAAGGGAAAGTAGTAACCGTTCAACAACTTCAGCAAACAACACCCCCTCTTTATCCATATACATCTATCTTTCTTTTATATTTTCAACAAACTATTGAGATTAATTCCATCTTATAAGAGCATTCCAAAGAATTCACCTGAAGCTAACTCATCCACCAAACCATTGTTTGGAAAAGTTGAATATATTATTCACTTAAAAACGGGATAATCAGTCCTTTATAGTTACTCAAGAAAACTTTGCTCAAGAAATTCAGTAACTTGAAAATCCAAACATAATTTATCACATCTAACTCACATCCCATCCACACATTCCAAATAATTCACCAGAAGCTATGAAACAAAACCTACAAAGTGACTCACCAAACTAAGCAAATCAAGTGCACAAATTGAAATTGACATCATCTAATCAAATTATCAAGCACATTAACATCTATGCCACTTTTACCATCTTCAAAAATCACAATGCTGTAAAGATCAATCACAAAATTAATTCACATTTCATCAAAACATTCCAAAGAATCCACCAAAAGCCACGAAACAGAACTATAAGAAGCGACTCACCAAACCATTGTTTTGACTCTGCAACGATCCAATAGCTCTGAGCTTCACTACGTGGACCAGCATCCTTTCGAGTCTCACCACCGCTAAACAAGAGCAATGCAGCATCATCCTCAGCTGTAATCTCCACCCCCTTCTGTATATGTGTTACAAAAGTTGCGGCTTGCCCTGGATTCTTCTGATAAGGTTCCAAATACCATGCATCCTCCTTATCAACCTTCTCACAACTACTACTTGTGTAAACCGAGTGACCCGCTACCATTACAAGATTCCTAAAGCTAGAAAACGGATAGCTATCAAGATTGCCCTCCTCTGTCCTATAACTATACCCCATTGTAAATCGACCATCATACATAGACAACAGAAAGAGCATTGTGATCCCAATTGACAAGCAAATCAGGAGTAGCAAAACAGGATGAAGTTTATAATAATGCCGCATTCTGTTTCCCAGTGTTTTTATCATTCTCAAGGGACTGTTTTTAGGCTTTCGGGCTTTTTTGGGGATTCCTGATTCTAAGTCAAAATCTCCCCTAGGATATGCCTGGAATGACTTCGGACTATTACTAGAACCAAATGAAAAACTCGTCTTCATAGATAAAGTGAATCTCACTTAGCAAAAACGTATAGCAAATCAAAATAGATGAAAATGGCAACATGGAATCTCAACCATCATGCATTTGAAGCATGCCCTTTTCAAGAAAACGAGATGAATTTCAAGATTTCGCAATTTTCACCTGAGAAATTGGCGTTTTGACGCAGGCCCAATTGAGATTTCAGTCAAAAATAGAAACAACTGCAGCGCAATTCGAAGTGATTAGGAATCTGAAGGAGCCCGGAAGAAAACATTTGCAGTTGAGATCATTGTTGATCCTAAATTCAGACACTGTTCATCTTCAATAAAACACAGTGGAGAAGTGTTGCGATGAGGAAAGAGGTAAAGTTCAAGCAAATCATCTCCCAGACGAAGGATGATTTGCAGTGTTTCATGTTCGGATCTGTCCGATAATAGTCAACTAGTTTAATACTTTAATTACATATTTTTCTTGAAAGGTTAATTCCATTCTATTAGATGTATACTGAATTACTAAAAGGAATATATTTCTGAAAATGAGAAACGTTTTTTTTTTTAAAGTTAATTAATTACATTCTGTCTCTTGTTCATCGAGAGGATGGCCATTTTTCCTTGAAACGTAATCTTGTGGACCGAGTGATTTAATTAGTTTATGGCCCAGGTTATATGCAGGTGCGCATACAAGATGAGAACACACAGTATATGTTTAGTACACATATAAAATTAACCTTAATTTACCCTTTTTCATAATTATTATTCATTACTCAAAATAGTTTGTGCACTCACTCCTTTGAAGAAATATGTCTGCTTCCTCCATGTGAAATTTACCAGTTCACACATGCTGTCAACGTCTGCGAAAAGCCGCCATTAATAGTCGTCGTCCGGCCATCAGCCCACCACACGATATCACCGTCCGCGTAAAAGTCGCTGCCAACAAACGTCGTCAACCCTAGACAAGCGACCACTGCATTATTTAGCCAATAAAATGGGGAGAAACTCATACTAGTGCTCCCTCATTCCGTCCGACATTGTTGTCCCCATCCACTAAAAGTCGATATCAATTCACATGTAAAAATTCAAAAAATTAAACAAAATACCGTGTAAAATTGTGAAAAATATCTTCGAAAATTTACCAAAAAAAAAATCGAGATCTCTATATTTTTTTGATTTTTTTTTTTTGAAAAGTGATGTATCTTTCATAAAATCATAATCGAAATTTGTGCATCGTGAAACTTTTAAAAAATGCGCGAACATCATATGCTATATTTTTTGTCATCATATAATCATATTATAGCAAATTCTAAATCTTAAATACAATAATATATAAAAACATAAGCACAAATATTCAGTAATATAAATAATTTTTTCATATAAAAAATTTAATTCATTAGATAAATAAGAAAAACTTTCGTACATGGAGGACGATAATAGAATATCATAGTTAAATTTCCCAACAATCAAGCCGAAGAGCCTGGATATGAATGAGATTATATTGAAAAAACTCACTTTTTCTTCTTCTTCACAGTATTGGACGAATTAGGATGAGTGCACAATAAAATATTTTTTCAAATATGAAGAAAGGTATATAAGTTTTTTTTTATATGTTGTTATAAATTTAAAAAATTTACAGTGTGTGCATCACTCACATATGTTACTGCACATAACCTTGGCCTAAGTGTATGTCTCAAATGAAGTCCAATTCATGTGACAGAACATAGTGGGCCTCTACACTTAATAGTAAATTTGGGCTCCATATTGAGGACGGCCGAAATGGGACTCTAGATCATGTTGGGCTTTTGTATAATGATGATCTATTATTTTTTAAGGCTTGAGAATATTGAGACTGATTATAATTAATGAAGAACCATTTGTTGACGAATAACACACACACACACATTAGTTCCGTAGGAATTTACACATTAAATATGTATATAGAATTGTGAATGTAGATATACAAATTAATATTTTTTTTTAATAGTGTGTAAATTTATATGGAACATCTGAATAAGATAAGTGTACAAATTCGTAAGCGACAGATTGTGTATCTGATATGGCTTCCAAGAAAATAATGGAGAATCTTAAGTTTGAATTGGAGTTTGATATGTTGGAGATAACATAAATTTTCAATGTTACTTCCTTAATAATTTTTTTTTGAAATGATGTACTACCAACTTTTAAAAGCTCTTATTGTGATCTCTGATTATTTTACAACCAGTGGACGTGGCTTCATGCATCCATCCATAAGTGCTTAGTCATCACCACTTATTCCCCTAACCTCAGCTTGTCAAGTCAAGTGAAGCCAGACCTCGATGAAGGACAAGAGCCGGCGAGGTTGAAAAGCTAGCCAGGGCATTCAGTAAAGAGAATCTAAGAACTGATGTCCACCTCGGACAGTAAAAAAAGCACAAAAGTTAAATAAGAAGATTAGACTTAGTTGTAATGGAGATGATACATATATATAAATCATACCCATTATAAAAAGATTGGCATCATACGTGTGGTACCACGCTATATATGCCGCGGATGGTACACAAAGACAGATTCGGCGGCAGAGAAATATATATAGGTCCAATCCATGAATTTAATTAATGCATGGATAAGACAATTTTTCAAGCCAAGAACACTATAAATTTACTCTCTCAAGGCCAAATGATAGATTCAAACAACTTTAAGTCCGATTCTAAAAACTCAGCAAATCTATATGCATTTATTCCTTTCTTTGTGTTCTTCATCCATAACTTCTTAATCCTTCTTAAGCACATTAAACGACTCAACGAATACCATGAATATTTTTGTCTGAGTTATTAGTCACATTGAAGTCCATTGATACCCTCCTTTTTTGTTGTGTAAATTTTGTAAAGAGATAAACATAAATTAAATTAATTAATACTACGTCCCAGCAAAGTTTGCGGGGCACAGGTTTTAAGAAAAAATGTAACGAGTAGAATGTGTATGGTGGAGATTGTGAGGTAAAGATTTTAAAGGTGGAGATTTAAAGGAATATTTTCATTTTGGGAGTATGCAAACTTTTGTGGGACAAACTAAAAAGGAAAGTATGCAAACTTTTGTGGGACGGAGGTAGTATAAATTAATGGGATCCATGATAATGAGTGAGGTCTGTACCATTGTTTTTGAAAATCGGTTGAACCGGTCGGACCGTGAACCGGCCATAAAACCGGTCCAGTTGCCCCCTGAAAATTGTTTTACGGTTCAACCGGAAAAAATCGGCCAAAACTGGTACTTTTATATTTTAATTTTTTTTATAATTCTTTTATTAAATTAAATCGTGAAACATGTCTCAATCCCAAAATTAATTTATTCTACAATTTATATATTTTAAATTGGACAAAAAGGAGACTACCCATTTTTATAAAAATAAAAGTTTTTTACCTATTTCTTTTGAAAAAAAAGTTTTTTACCCACTCCTAAAAAAAAAAAGTTTTCTACCCAAATGGCCACTCTCTTACCTCTTACCTCATTCACATTCCTCTATCTCTACTCCACTCTTTTAATTTTTTTTATTCAATCATAAATTAATAAATTAGTTAAAAATTAATATTTTTTTATTCAACCATAAACTAATAAAAAAATTATTTATATTAATAAAGTACGTCCCTTTTTAAATCAATTATTATAAGTTGTGCTAAATATTTATGAATTTTTTCATTAATTAATAAATGGTAAATAATTAAAACTATTATAATAAATATAAAATTAATTTGAGTAGGAAATATTTATTTTTTTTTTGGGGTGGGGGGGGGGGGGGGGTGGAGGGGGTGGGATGGAGGAAGAGGAGGTACATGGGTATAAAACTTTTTATTTTTGAGTGGTGGGTAAAAAATATTTTTTCTTATAAAAAAGGGTATTTTTACCCTTTTCAACTTTTAAATTTTCATAATAATATTTTAATTTGAGATTTTACTTATATATGAATTATGAAACATATCATGGATTATAATCTGGTATTATACCTTGAGCTATTTTGAGTATTTTAATTTTGATTTTATGTGATTCTATTATTTTATTACTTTATTTCAATATGTGACATATAATTTATTAAAATTTTAATGAGAATATTTAATTTATTTTATTTTTAATATAACATATATAATATTTAAAAATGTAAGTTAAAATAAATTTAACAATTAGACCGCCGGTCCAACTAGTTGGATCGGTTGAACCGCGAACCGGTGCTCTATCCAATTTAATCACCGATCCGATTATAAAAACACTGGTCTGTACATTATATTTATCTCTCCTAATTTTAAGAAAAAATTCACAAAGAAATGAAGAGATTCAAGTTCCACATTGACTCCATAAATTCCCACGTTAACTATATTGGGATCCAGCACTTCTGCTAACAAATAAAATTATATAAATCCTAAATTGCCATAACTTTAGTTTAATATTATATATATTTTTAAAATAATTTTTTAAAAATTATTAATTACAATAATTTTCTAAAATAAGTCAATTATAATAGTTCTTTAAGATGATAAATTACTATAATTTTCTAAGATAATTAATTATAATAACTCCTTCTAGTGCCGAATATGTGACATTTCATTTCGTGTCGCTATAAATCGTAAGCGCAATCACCACAAGAGAGATCACATGCAACTGCAACACATAACCGCACTGCAGTCGAAACCACAACTTCTCAAAAATGAGTCATCACCCCAACATAAGGGGACCACTAAAGCTGGCAAATGGGCCGGCCAGGACCAACCCACCGGGCCAAATGATATTCACGGGCCGGGCTGACCCGTTTTTCAATCGGGCCTGTAAAAATTGAGCCCAACCCAGCCCAGTCTAGCCCACGGGCTAATGGGCCAGCCCGGCCCATTTTTTTAAAATAATAATTTAAAAAATTATACTATAATCACTAATTTTACTACTATTAACTCATACCTTTTCAATTCACAAACTAACAACACAAATATATAATAGAACTAAAACCACAAATTCAAACATAAATTAAAAAAGAATTAAAAAAAATAAAGATCATTACTCACAGTGTCCTAATATAATAAAAGCAATTCATAAGTTTATTGTGCAATGACAAAAAAAAAACATAAAAGTTTTCCGTGAGAATAGTACACGCCAAAAGTCTATACTCCATTAGATGAGATTTATTTCCGTGAGATAATATTTTTAATTATATTATTTTAAATTGAATTTAATTTTATTATTTTTATAAAATAAATTTTATTAACTCGGGCTAAACGGGTCGAGCCCATTTGGCCCACCGGGCCAAACGGTCCGGGCCAAAATGACTCGATTTTTTTGGGCCATTATTTTTGCAGCACAACCCATACGTCGGGTTGAAATTGCTAGCTCTAGGAACCACCATAAGAGGGAATAAATTTTTTTTTCTCCGTGTCTTGAATCAAGATATCAAGATCTTAAGTAATAGAGCTCAAAGTAATTGTATAATTTAGAGTGGATTGGAGAGGGGTCCATTAATTACAACGGTTGGTCACCTTATAAATGCTATTTTAATTGGGTTTAAGCATATATTTAATTGGCCTTTTGATTACATTTGGACCCATTGTATTTGTTGTCAGTCGCATTTAAAATTGATATCGATCGTCATCTCTAATTCAATCTGATTTAGAAAGATTATATTTTCATTGGCAACTCAAGACTTGCTTGGAGCTCCCTTAAAATAGATGCCTTGTAAATTAATTTTATCATACAATTTAGAACGGTATTACTTATTTTTAATATAGTATAACTATATCAAATTAATAGATTTTTAATGAAATAATTAAAATTATTAAAAAATCCCCACAAAATACAAATAAAATTCATGATAAAATTGGTTCAGTACACGTGATAGTATACCTTCCCCTAATTTTTAAGCTATAGTTGAGTGATTATGATAGAATTAGTCCAATATTCATAGAAAATAATTAATTCTTCAAACCATCATTTCAACTTTAATTTCATCCAATTTAAATACAAACCCAACATATAAGTTCAAACAAAATTAGCTAATTAATTGCAATTTTTTAAGGTTGTAATATTATGTACCGTGGCAATAGATATAAATGCTTTGTCCAAGATGTCAAAAAGAATTTTGCACATGACTCCCATAACAAACATATTTACTAAAAAGGCACCAATACTTACATCTCAAGAATTTTGGGCCCTCCTTGCATGGCCACTTCTACCAAAGAACCACCCACATGCTACATTTTAAACATTGCTATAAGCAAGTTGAAAAATTTCTAACACATTGAACATGGCTTTTATTTACATGTCACACCAATTGAAATTGACAATAGGTTTCTAGATTTAGTAAAATGAGGAATCAAGAGTAGGTGGCTTGCGTTTTCCATGTCATAGTGTAGGAAAAATGGTCACTAGTTGAGCCGTGGAAGCTACCTTGATCGTCGACTCGTCACATTTAATAGATCATACGCATATGCACTGATGATGATAAAATAAAATATTAAGGGAAATTGATAATCGAAAATGAATCTATAATATATCTTCCCTTTTCGCACGTGCCATGCATGAAAATGACTAAAAACACCCCACATGTATTTTGTTGCCCTCATGAGAATTTCCATTTTGCACAAAAGTCAAAAGACCACAACTACTTATGAGCATAACTTGTGGCATATTTGCAAGAATTTAAGTGAAGTCTAAAATGTGGGAAGTGAGATGGAAACGTTTTGGTTAATTTGCCAAGTAAAGGATGGTGAAGAGGAGAGAGATGCCACATTTTCGATTTCTAAATTTGTTGTTACAACTTGAGAAGTATATTAAGTTCAGCATAAATTATTTAATTAGTTTGTTTTATTTTAAATAGGAAAAAATAACATATCATTAGTAATGCTGAAAAATAGTCATCTCTGTTTGACAAAGAAAGTCCGGTGAACAATCCCGCCAAGAATTGCAATCATTGTTAAAGCTAGCATAGGAAACAAAGAATTACAAAAAAAATAATGTTTTCAAGGTTGTCGAACACTCCATTGCTAGCCTTTTTTTTTTTTTTACCTTTACAAAAGAAAATTTATGACTTAAATGGATATAGAAACAAAAACTATCGAGAAAATCATTCATAATAGTTGGATGCTCCTTTGCAACTTAAGCCACATATATATTTGGATATGTGTATCCTTGACCTTGCACGTAATTGAGATTACACTACAATAATTTTTTATGGCTCACTATAAAAAAAAAAATTATGGATTGGCAATCGATTTTTTTGCCACAAAAAAGGTTTTGAGATGGATTAACGACCAATTTGAAGTGGTCGTTGCACCATACATAGTTAATATTAGAAACTGTTGTTTGATGGCGGTCGCTGATCAGCAACCACCTAAGAAGTCTCAAATATTTGCTACCGCCTAAAGCCGGTAGCTAATCCATCTGGGTCAAGACCCGAGTGGACCAAGATATTTGAGACCGCCTCTAGCATAATTTTAAATCTAAGACCGCCTAGACAATCTCTGAAATGATAGTTCAGATTATCGATCGTCCAGACAGTCACTAATTCGATGTTTGGATTCTGATATCGCATAAGTGATTGTTAATCTGACCAGACTTGCAGCCGTTTAAGGTGACAGTTGTTAATTTCAATGAAGTATGACCACCCGTCCATATCGTTCGCAAATTGGTCGCTAATTCGTATAATTAACGAGAGATATATAGACAGTTGCTAATTTCGGTCGTTGATTTATGAATTTTTTATAGTGGCTAATTAATTAACTTAATTATTCCAAATCAAATCTTGATTAGTACATCACTACATTAATACATGTCTTTCGTTTTGTAACAAATTAAATTTTGTGAATGATTTTTAAAAACTCTTCCTTATTGTAGGGTAAAATGAGTTTAATCGTGATGTCTTCGTTGCAAAACATCGTATAGCGATGATTGCTAAATGTTTCTCTAGTTCACATTATTAGGTTGAGCTTTGTTGTTTTGTGGATTGTCTTCTTAATAGTACCTGCTCATGTTTATTTTGGAACGACTTGTGTTTTAAAAAAATTATTATTATAAACTAAAATTTGTACTATTTTTAATTCAATAATCGTCCAAAATCTCTCTCGAGGATCTTCATTAGTTGCAATTTTAATGAAGGGGTAGAAAAGAAAGTTTTGTGCGATACATATGTTAAATGATAGATATGCGCAACAACTAATTTTCATGTTTTTGGGTCCATATTTATGACATAAATTTAAATAGGTGGTATAATGGTGTTCCACCAATTTTACCAATACTCCAAATGTGTTTGCATTGGTAGATTAAAAGCACTTCTTCTTTTTCCTTTTCAAATATAAGTGATTTTTTATTACTTTTGACTAATTAAATGTAAAAGTTATTTTAGGAAGCAACCATATCGATGAACTTAAAAGAGTAATATTATAGAATTGTGTGATTGGTGTAATTTTAATTTTAAAAAATTCAATAAAATTGTTCTTTTATATTTTTCACAAATCATACAGAAAACAATGAAATAGTTTTAATTGATATGATAAAATATGCTGAATAGCGTTAGTTGTAACAATATCCAACTCTAATACTTTCAAATTTTGGTTTTCTTCAATGGCCATTACTTTCAATTTTTAAGTTTTCTACAACACTAATTTAAAATATATTACAACAATGTGAAATATATTAAATAATTAGAGTATCACTGTTTTATACCATGACTCTATGAATTGAAGTTATCATTTGATCGACAGTATTTTTTTTTAAGTGTTATATGCATCTGGTGTACAGTTTACCCACTCAACAGTTTTATTATACTGAAAAGTATGAATTTAAAAAATTATACTCAATAATAGTGTAAACTTTTAAGTATAATCATGCTTAACTTTTCAGCATAAACATCTCAATTATTGAGTAAGCGCACTGTGCACCAGTTGCATACGAGACAGTTGTATATTTCTTTAATTAAATTTTGCACCTCGAAAGCAAATCACTTGCTCAATGCCTAGGGACCAATTTTACATTTTTCTCCAACTTTAGCATATGCAAAACGGTTGCCATCACCAAACCCCTGTATATAATTCCAAATATTTCTATATATATTCCCTCCCATCTCAAAATATAACCACACTCTCCTATAAAAATTTTCTTGCATCACCTCATTTTAATTAATTTCCAGAACAAAGTTTGTAACAACATGTCAACTAGCAGCAACAGAATTCTTGAATTTTCTCCAATTAGACCCCCTTTGGTGATGATGGAGAAAACAATCAAATGGAAGCCAAACAAGATTGAAATAGCACCCAATTGCCCTAGGTGTTCTTCATCAAACACCAAATTCTGCTACTACAACAACTACAGCGTCTCGCAGCCGAGGTACTTCTGCAAATCCTGCCGCCGGTACTGGACCAAGGGCGGCTCCTTACGGAACGTCCCCATCGGGGGAGGCTGCCGGAAGAGCCGCCGCTGCCGCAGCACCCGGCAGGACTTTCCGCCGCCCGAGTCCACAAACAGAACAGAGAGCGGCGGGAATATCGATATTGATATTTCTGCCGTTTACACGAAATATTTGGGTCAGAATCCCGGGGATTGTGAATCCTCGGGATTCGTGGATGTCCTCGGTGGTAAGGATACCACTGTTTTAGAACAGGGGTATGATTGTCTTGATGGGCAAGATTTTGTATACCAGAATTTTGATGCTTTTGAGGTGGGAGGGGATCAGATGTTGTGGTCTGCAGAGTGCTCAGATTTGCAGAGCTTTGGATGTCAAGATGAGCCAATAATGATGCAAGAATTTGAAGGATTTGATCAGAGAATGTCAGAAAATCTAGTCACTGACAATTGGGGTTCTTTTGATCTCTCTGGCTATGAAGATTTTTAGATACTGAGCTGGAATTTTCTTTTCTTTTTTCTTTATTTTTTAAACTATATGTTATTATATTAAAGTGATTAGTACCCTTTTGAGGTACATAAATACAAGTCTTCGAGTGTTTGTTTTACAAATACTCCTTGCAGTTGCAATATTAATGATTTTGCAGATTCAGTGTAGTTTTTGGGGTTAAAACTTTAAAAGGATGCTTCTCAAAACTCACAATTTTGTTTTCTTTCGTGAATTTGGGGCTGTGCAAGTGAGAGTGGAAGTTTGATTTCATTATTTATGTTATCTAATTGATGAATTAATATTGAGTGTGTATGATTAATAAAATGAGATACGGTGAAAAAAAACTCATTTTGTAAATAGAGAATTTGAACATGTGCTAGCGAGAACAAACTAATTGAAAGATCCTATAAAAAAATAACACTTCATTTCAACACAAGTTTATTGAGATTAGAATTGTATGAAGTATCGATGTGGAATATCTTAATACTCTCCCTTACGCAAGAGACTCATCAGGTCGACACGTGATTCCACAAGTGACCCACGCATCGAGTAGATATATAGTTCTGATACCATGTATGAAGGTCTAACTCTATACTTATAATCCAGGTTGTAAGTGAGAGGATTGTCCATGATTATAAGTCCACTCAAGACCACACTCAATACCGATGTGAGATATTTTAATAAGAATTGTAAAAAAGTCAGTCAAATTAAACACATTTTTGTTCAAATTTATTTTAAAGGATATTGAACTTTAATACTCATATTTGAGTTTGTTTGATATTTAATCGAGCTGGAGGTGCTCTTGGCCCAGTGAATATTGCATATTTTGATGTTTATCGGTGGTGGTATACAATCGATTTACGTACTAATGAAGATTTTTATACTGGAGCCCTTTTTCTATTATTTATTTTTGGCATATCTTTAATAGCAGATTGGCTACACTTACAACTGAAGTGGAAATCCAGCGTTTCGTGGTTCAAAAATATCGGGGACGGCGTGCTCTCGTGTATAAAGGATTTTGGATTATTGAATTGGATGCAAAACTCATAGTGGGCGTTGTTAATGGTTCTTTGATTGTTACCTCGGCCGTTTGATACATCATTGAAGGCTGTAGAAAGGAGTTGATTTCTTTCCTCTTGGGTTTGCCAACAAAATTTCCTATTTATATAGACATTTTTATTTTCTATAATAATTTGTCAATAGAATTTTTATAGACATATTGTATGTACGTAATTTTTTTTTGCAATTTGATGTTCTTGACAAATTTTTATATAGTTTAAAGAATGAAGATACCGTCTTGATTAATAGAAAGTTTTGTTGATAATTTGTAGGCAATTCCACTAAGAATAAGTTCAGTAGATAATTCTTTATTTTTTTTTATAGTGATACCAATAATATTATAGCACCCCAAGTAATCAGAACTGTCAGAAAATTACTAATTCCTCAATACTGGACCAAATCGATTTTGGTAATATGTGTTGTTCTTGTTAATATTTGGAACATTCTTTAGTTTTAAAAAATGGAAAATTTGTGACTCTACATTAACTTGATTTGAAATTTTGCAATATGTTTAACCGATAAAGTTTTGATAAATTTCATGAGAATCTAAAAGTCATAAATAAATATTATAACACCCGAGGTAAATTACAATTATAATTAAAAAGAAATTAAAATTGAGAGGGTGAATTGATTGGAGTAATCCATGGAGTTAGCTGTCACAATAAACCGAAAGAAGAGGATGCATGATATGATATGATGATGGTGGCGGTAGGTTGATTTTTACTCTTGTAAATGATGCCATATTATTGTGGCACATGCCTAATAATAATTGCAATTTATTTCAAGCCCATTGAGGATTATTGTAAATATCTAACACCAAATTAATGACATTAGAGGATAAAATCTCATAAATGATTTACTGCTTAACCACACCAATTCAGATTCTCTCCATTTTCTTGCCTAAATTTCTTTTAAAGAGTGAGATCATCATTATAGATAATAAAATAAAATATTTTTATTAATTATTTTAATTTTGTGTTTATTTTTCTTCAAAATTAAAAAAGAAATGAAGAGGATTTGTGGACTACACATCTTTCAAAACGACAAATCGTTAGGATATGTAATGCAATTATAAATTAGTAACAGTCACTTAGGGGTGGCAAATCGTGTAATCGTGTCGTTTATCGTGTCGACACGATACGATAAGGTGAAACACGAACACGACACGATAAGACATAGGTAAACACGATCACGAACACGAAAATTTTCGTGTCAACACGACACGACACGATAATGACACGAAAGTTTATTTATCAATTTTAAAAAATTAATAATTAAATAAAAACACGAAACGACACGATAAGAACACGATAAGGACACGAAAATTAATAAATTTTATATTTATTATCAATTTTAATATTAATATATTTAATATTTTGTATTTAAAATTTATTAACGTGCTACTATCAGATACATATTAGTAATGTATATCAGATCACTAACAGATTAACAGGTTGTTAACGGGTTAATGGGTCATCTGTTAATTTTATATTGTTTAACGGGTTGACACGACACGAACACGACACAAAATATTCGTATCCTTATCAGGTCGACACGATAAGGACACGAACACGATAAGCCTAAACACTAACCCGCAATTTTCGTATCGTTTTCGTGTCGTGTTATCGTGTCGTATACGAAATTGCCACCCCTACAGTCACTAGTCAATTTGAATTGTCATTCTAATGATATTTCTTTTTCTTTTTTACCCCCCCACCCCGGGGGGGGGGGCGGGGGCGGGGTTGTGTGTGTGTGTTAATGGTGTATGAATCGTATGATGCATAAATAAATTAATTGTATTTTTGTAGAAGCTAATTAATTCTTTTTATGAGATGAAATTTTTTATATTACTCTCTTCCTCCCAAACTCAAATTCTACTTCACTATTTGCATGGGGTTTAAGATTTAAAAAATCATTTGTTAGTATTTAAATTTTAAAATGATAAGATGATGTTTTTCTAATTTATTAAAGTAATCAATTTGGGTTTTTTTTTTTTTTTGTGTATAATATTCTGTCAAAAAAATGGAAGTAGTAATTAAGTATAATATTGTGTGTAATTATTTTTCTATAACATAAAAATAATAATAGTATTTCAAAATATAATAATATTTTTTAATAACTAAATTATTTCATTATCTTATTTTATAAATATTAAATGTGATGTACTTAGCTAGGTACCTATATATATAGTTCCACTCGAGTATGATTAGTGTACTATTCAGTTACTCGAAATTTATTCATTGCAATGAAACTGAAATCATACCATTCATTTATTCATACTAAAGTATTTATTTTATGTAATAAGTTACTCGAAAATTATTTTAAAAGAAATAATATTTTATTAATAGTATGCATAATAATTATAGGAAAGATATATTAAATTATTTTATATATGTATCTTATATATATTTATTTTAAGTGTTTATTTTATTCCCTATTACATATATTTTAAATTATTAATTATATATATATATATATTTTCTAATAATTATAATTAGATATAAAATATTATTTTTAATTAAAATATTTTTAAATAAATTATAAAATAATCACATTTGTTATTTTTTTTTCTATTGATTAACACGAGTACGTATATACATTTTCTTGATCATTTTAATTAAAATACTTTTAATTAATTTAAAATATTAGCACGATTACGTTGTTGATAGAATTTATTAATCGTGTTCGTTTATGTGGCTTTCTATCGGATTAATTCTACCAAACAATAATCTAAGAATATTATGTTCTTGTAGGAGATAATGTAGAGGGAGAGTGAGAGCTTAGAGAGAGAAAGTAAAGTGTAGGAAATGTATTAATTGTGTAATAGTTACAAGGGAGGTCTTATTTATAGGTGTATGAGTGTGAGGCGGCACCTTACGAGCCTATATGGCTTCCGGTGTTGACGAAGGTTCCACATCTTCGCCTTAGTCCCTCACACTGCTCCCTACACCGTGCCTCGTCCTACTACAATGTCTTAGACTAGATGAACCTCATTAAAAACCACGCCGTAAACCACTCTTGTGGATAAACCGGACGGAGGGAAAAAGAGCGCAACCATCGGGATCTAATGGACTACGGGGCGAGCTCCTAGGTGAGCTCGGAGGTGGGCTCTTGGGCGAGCTCGAAGGCGAGCTCCAACTCCTTGTGTGGTATCTGGGTACCACGCGATGACGGACCTCAGCGAGGTTTTGTGGGGGTAGGGGCGAGCTGCGTGGGCGAGCTCCAGGCCTCCATGGATCTGGGTGAGCCCTGGCGACCTATCGAGCCTTGGTGATTATTTCGATGCCAATCGTGTTAGTTCGCCTTGTCAACATTTGCCCTCCAGCTCGCGTGCATCATGACTTCGTCTAATGTGCGGGCGAGCTGGAGAACTTGAGGCTTAGCGAACTACCCTCGGGTGAGTGCCGAGCTGTCGGGCGAGTTCCGCCATAGAGGTCGCCTCGGCTGACATGGTGCGGGATCCCAGGCGTCGTGCACGCCTTTTGAGGCCTCGGTTCCCGCCCACAATAATGATTTAACTTTCAATTTTTTGCAAATCGGTCCCTGGTCTTTTGAGAAACTCAAGCTCACGCCCTGTGTCTATAAATAGGAGGAACCTCCATCATTCCTCACTTTTGCATCCTCAATTTCCGAGTAATTTTCCGGCGAACGGTTCCTTTGCTTCCGGCGATTCTTTGGGCGTTCCTCAAGGTAGATTACTCATTTTTCTTCCTTTTCTTCTTTCCTTTTTCCGATTCCTTCGAGTTCTCCGGAGATTTTGGACATTTCTGGACTTTTGGACCTAAGAACCGAACACTCCCGACGACCGATTCACCATGTCAGAGAACTCTTCGAGCCGTACCGCTTTGAACCGTAACTTGGGGAAGGCACCTATGACTGACGACCGCCCCATTCCCCAAATAACCCCTGTGATAATCTCGTCGGGCTCCGGGGTGAGCTCTGTAGCTCGCCCAAGCAGCCGCGATCTCACGGGCGGGTTCGCTCCGACTCCAATGAGCGAGCCACCAACTCTGGCGAGCAATCCCCGCTCCGCGAGCTTTGGGATTACTCCGAGAGAGCTTCTGGGGGAGCCGTTGCCCCTGATGAGGAAGAGGTCGCCGAGGCTGAGGCTCACGAAGAGGTAGTCGAGGCCGATGACCATAACAGCGAGCTGGCTCGCGAGGTTGACGAGGAGGACATTGGCGACCTGGGGACAGAGGTTATTTTTTAGTACCTCCGGTTCATCGGTTTTCCATTCCCTAGACTCCCTGAGCATCAAGTCCCTGCCGACGTCGTCCATGACTTCGGATGGAGGGAGTATGTGGCAACCCATGAGGCGAGCTTCCCTCTGCCCCGGCGAACTTTTCGCAAGGCCGCTGGCAAGTCCGACCTTAAGGCGACCGGGGTGGAGAGTATTATCAGCGAGTACGCCTTGCCGGAGATTCGAAAGAAGTTCCGCATCCCTCTGGACATTTTCATGTATGCTCCTGGGGATAAAGAGCGTGTCGACCTTCCTCCTGCCGGACTCACAGCCATCAACTACCACACCTTGAAGGCCGGGCTCACCCTGCCCCTGCACCCCATCATCGAACAATTCCTGGCGGACACGAACCTCGCCATAACGCAGCTAACTCCCAATGCATGGAGCAGCCTGCTGGCGGCATTGACCGTCTTTGGCCTTGAGGGTTATGAGAATCGGCTGAGCAAGGCGGAGATCAGCGAGCTATTCAACGTGATCCGGCAAGTGAGGGAAGGGAAAGGATACTATTCCCTCCATGCTCGCCCGGGAGACAAGTTCTTGGGCGACCTCCCCAACAAGGTCCGGGACTGGAAAAAACAGTTCTTCTTCATTGGAGGGGACTGGCGAGCTTCCATTGGTCGTGGAGGGCGCATCCTTACTCCCGAGAAATATGGGGAGGCGAGCTGTAGGTGGCGTACTTCAGTGTGTGTGAGTTGGATTAGATTTACTAATCTAATCTACCTTTTTTGCAGGTCTGAAGCGCCATAAGCTGAGCCGCGGGAAGCCCGAGATCTCAGTCGGCTTTGAGTTCGTGTAGACTGTTTATTACTTGCGAGAGAAGAAAGATCGTGAGATCAAGCACCTGTGCCAACATCATTGTCGTAGGCTCGCAGGTCTCATTACCTCACCTCATCACCTCGTTGCTCAAGGTTCTAAACCTTAAGATTTTCAAGTCTGAATAGCTCGCCATCTAACAAGTAGAGCTCGCCGGATCACTGACGCCTTATCTTTATTTTGCAGGTGCAGGTCCTGCTGCCAAGCTCCCTCCTATCGATGTCCCTGAGGCTTATCACTTCCTAGCCCGCCAACTAAAAATGGGCAAACCTCGCCCGGGCAGGGAGGGTATTCCATCCGGGGCGGTGCTGGATGCGACCAAGAAGCTGGAGGTCGCCAAGGCCGGGGGGTCAGGCTCGCAGAAGACCTCGGCACCTCCCCCTACTAAAGAGAAGGTCGCCAATACTAAAAAGGGGGCGGGACAAGGTTCCGGTCCCGAGCGGGGTTCTCAGCCTCTGCCTCATCAGACCAAGCGGACTCTCCATCGGGGGGATGGCTCCCGGGTGAGCGAGGATGAAGCTCGCTCTAACAAGCGGGCTCGGGCTGAGGGTGGCTCCATTGAGCACAGTGACCGAGGGGGCTTCGGGTCGACTCACGGAGGGTCAGGGCGAGATCTTGTGCCCCATTCTACTCATGCGCCTCCAACTCCTTAGAGCGCCCCCCCGCCGTCTCCCTACGGGGTCCCTATCCGGGATGACACCCTCCTCGGGCTCAACCCCGATAGGTTCGGGTAAGAGGGCGAGCTTCTTTTTGAAGTTGGAAGCTTTCATTATAGCTTTCTATGATTTTTGCTAACTTTTTGGATATTTGTAGGTACGTTCCTGCCGAGCTCTCGCAACGGCCTGAGTCCCTCCACACCGCCGAGAGGTGTAAAGCTTTGACCTCACCGAGGGACCTTCCGGAGGGGGCAGCTCGCCGGATATTCACCGAGGCCCCCAAATACCTCTCTGCCTCCGAGCTCGCCATGATTGAGAGGCAGATGCCCGCCGACAAGGCGAGGCTAGTGATGCACTATGCTTGCAAGGCTATGGCGGCGGCCCAGCTCGTCACTGATGAAGTTACCACCGCAGATAAAGCTCGCCATGATGCGAAGAAATTGCTCAACAAGGTGATGGAGGCTAAGGCGAAGGCTTCGCTGGAGGCGGAGCAGCTCGCTGTCAAAAAGATGGAGAAGTTCCAGGCTGACTTCCACCGACAGCAGGCTGAGCTCGAGCAAGCTCGTCAACAGCTCACCTCCAAAGATGAGCAGCTCGCCCGGACCCAGGATGAAGTGAAGATCCTTTGGGAGCAAAACTGGGGGAATATGGAGGAGTGCACAAAACTGCGTGAGGAGGTCGCCGCCAAGGCCTTGGAGGTCGCCGAGCTCAGGGCTCAGATGCCACCATCACTCCTGAGGCGTTGGAGCTTGCCAAGGTGGTCGCTACTGACATGGGCTATGTCATCTGCTTCGCTGAAGTTATCCGCTCCTTCCAATGGGCGCGGATAAACAATGATAGTGAGTGGGAGGCCTTGGTGACTGAGTTCGACGATTGCCTGGCCAAGGCTAAGATCCCCCCGGAACGGAGCTAAACATAGGGGACCTCGCCGGGTATGGAATCAATCTCGATGCTGCTCGCCAAAAATACAACATCATCCAGACGCACGCGGTCTTGACCGCCGAGGATGCTATCGAGGAGGCCGCCGAGGGTGTTGAGGGCGAGCTTCGAACCCCGCCCACAATGGAGCAAATGCAGGAGGCTCTCGGGGATACGATGATGAACATCAGCGAGCTCGACACTAGTGGGCTTACTGGAAACATCACCTCGGATGCCGAGCTCGCTCTCCCAGCCGTCCAGGTCGCCAACCCCTCTGGCGAGGTTCCCTCTGAAGCCCCTCCCGCTGCTCCGGACGCTTGAGCTTTTTCTTACTTTCTTAGATTAGTTTTCATTTTCTAAGTTGTTATAGGTCGCCAGGCTCCATAGCTCGCCTAGAAGGAGCTCCATTTTGTAGGCTTTTGATTTTGTTAAGTAGCTAGAGCTGGCCGGGCTTTGTATAGCTCACCCAGAAGGAGCATACTTTTGTAGTTCAAAGATGGCCAGCTGGTCGGCCTTTGTGGCCAGCACCACTTCAAACACTTAGGAATTTTCAAGTATTTTTGCCTTGAAAATTTCCTAAGTGTCTTTTAAATAGAAACTGAGTATTTTTTGTCCAACTCTTCGCACTTCGTTTTCGCGCTTTTACGTTATAATTTTCAAAATAGCTCGTTTTTATTTATTTTATGGGTACTTAACTGTTCGTCTTATTCTACTTTGATAAGCGAATCATTCATTTTACGTCACTTACGACTATGAATTGTACCTCTGTTTTGAGAGTGCGTATTCTTCGTCTTACACCACTTAGGGCCGCGAATTGCTCGTCTTAGACCACTTAGGGCAGTGAGCTGCACTTCGATTGATTCACGTTGGGCCGTTGGGTTTCATGAACCTTGCCTTAGACATTTTTCATCTTTTTCACGAATTTTTCTAACTTGTGGCAGTAGGTGCTTAGCAACCCTTTAAGAAGGGTACCTTCGCGACCTTGGGCACTTTGGCCTTTGCCTTCGAGCTATTTAATTACAACGTTTGGGACCTTGGTCCTTGCGCATCACGGATTTTTGAGTGCTCGGGCGAGCTGGGGTTGGTGAGCTCTTCTGGGCAGTGGGCGACCAGAGGTAGCTCGCGTAGGGGGTGAGCTACGCAGGTCCGGACACTTGGCAAATTTTTCTGATTTCACAAATTCTCTAACTTTTTATAGCGACGTAATTTACACTGGTTGCCATCAACATTTCTGATGCGAACCTTCGACTAGTCTATTACAAAATTCTAGTGTATTGGTAGAATTTTTTCAGGTGGGCCGCACTCCAGGTGTATGACGAGACGTTGCCTTCTGCGTCTTCGAGGTCATAAGTGCCGTTCGGCCAGGCTGCGGTAACCCGGAATGGTCCTTCCAAGTTTGAACCGAATACACCTGGTGGGGCCATCAACTTCTTTTTCAACACCAGGTCTCCGACCTTGAATTTTTGGTCTCGGACCTGAGAGTTGTAATACTTTTCTGCTCTACGCTTGTAGGTGGTGTTCTTCATTTCTGACGAAGCTCTGGTCTCTTCGATCAGATCCTTCTCTACTGCCAGGGCTTCGTCATTCTTTTCTTCATCATATCCTACCACCTTCCAAGTCTTGTTTTGGACTTCGACGGGTACCACCGCCTCAGTTCCAAAGGCTAGGGCAAACGGGGTCTCTCCGGTGCTGGCCCAGTAGGAAGTTCTGTAAGACCATAGGACCTCCGGGAGTTCGTCTGCCCAACTCCCTTTCTTTTTCTCGAGGCGGAGCTTCAATATGTGTTTCAAGATTTTGTTCACCGCCTCGACCTGGCCGTTCGACTGGGGATGGTATGGAGTTGAGTAGTGCTTCTTGATGTTCCATGAACTGCAGAAGTCCCTCAACTTTTATCCGTCGAACTACCTTCCATTATCCATGATGATCGACTGCGGAAGTCCGAATCTGCAGATCAGGTTTTTTCATATGAAGTCGATCATCCTTTCTCGGGTTATTGTTGTGAGAGCTTCGGTCTCAGCCCACTTAGTGTAGTAGTCTACTGCTACAACAATAAACTTTACACTGCCTCTACCAGGTGGAAATGGACCGATCAAGTCGATACCCCATTTCACGAAAGGTCATGAGCTGAAAACCGACTTCAGTTGGTTGGCTGGGGAGTGGATGTTAGGTGCGAAAAGTTGACACTTCAGGCACCTTCGCGCGAAGCTGATGGCATCTTTGCGAAGAGTGGGCCAATAGTAGCCCTGCCTGATCGTCTTGTATGCCAATGCTTGCCCCCCAGCGTGACTCCCACAAATCCCTTCGTGAATTTTTTCTAACACTTCGGACCCCTGCTTCTTAGTTAGGAACTTGAGTAGGGGTAGAGAGAATCCACATTTGTAGAGTTGGCCGTCCAGCAGTGTATATCTGGCAGCTTGCCTTATTAGCCAGCTAGCTTCCCAGGTGTCCACGGGGGTTGTTCCGTCTGTCAAATATTTTTGGATTGGAGTGCACCAATCTTCACCATCTTCATTGTCCTCTTGCCCCCCACTCGAGGTTTGGTTTACTTTGTAATCGAATGTCGAGGGGTTTTTCAGTGTGGTGATTACAACCTCCGTGAATTCGGCCTCGCCATTGCTGGTAGCTAGCCGGGCTAGGGCGTCTGCTTGCTTGTTTTCTAGTCGTGGTATCTGATTGATGTAGACTTGCGTAAATATCGAGATCAGGTGCGCGACTATCTTCTGGTAGGTCATCATCTGCTGGTCTTTCGCCTCATACTCCCCCCGGACTTGGGATATTATTAGCTGGGAATCTCTGAAAACTTGAAGATTGGTTGCCCCCACAGCTAATGATAGCCTAAGTCCGGCTATCAACGTTTCACATTCCGCCTCATTGTTGGTTGCTCGAAAGTCGAATCGGATTGCGGAGGTGAAGACTTGTGTGTCCGGGCTGATCAGGACCACGTCGGCGCCTGCTGCCACGCTGGTTGATGATCCGTCAACGTAGAGGTGCCACTAGAGATGTTAAACGGGCCGCAGGCTGGCGGGCCGGCCCGTTTAACCCTATTTTTTTACAGGGTTAGGTCCGAACATATGGCGGCCCATATAAAACCGGGCCTTTTTGGCCCAGACCGGTTAGTCCGCGGGCTAAACGAGCTAGCCCGCCGGTTAACCGGGCTGGCCCGGTAGCCTAATTTTTTTAATTAAATTAAATAATTAATATATAATATAAGTTAATTAAATTTGAAAGTGAATGTGGGCTGTGGAGGTGTGGGCCGTGAGCCTGTGTACTGTGGCTGTGGGCTGGCCTGATTTCTCCTCACTTGTGTTACGTAATTGTAAACTTTGTTAATTATATTTTTATTAATTATTAATTACTAATTCATTATTAACTAATAACTTAACTATTGATTAAAATAGAAAAAATAAGTAAATAAGTTAGATCTCAATTAATTCAAAACTTTTAGGGATGTGTGAACTTTAGTTATTAAATCATTAGTTCTATTTTATATTAAATTTTAAATTTGTAAATTTTTTTTACCCCGAGCCCGTTAGTGGCCCGTTTAGCCCGAGGACCGCTAGGGTTAGGGTTAGGTTCGAGCATATAATGGCCCGTTAAGGATGAACTGCTAAGGCCCAGGACCGTTTAGGCCCGAAACCCTGTAGGGCTGGCCCTGTAGGGTTAGGGCCAGCCCTTTTAACATCTCTAGGTGCCATGGGACTATACGCCCCCTCGTCGGATCTTGTGGGAAAGTTAGCTCGATGATAAAGTCGGCAAGCGCTTGTCCCTTGATCGTTGTTCGGGGTGCGTATGTTATACCGTATTGGCTGATCTCTAGTGACCATTTCAGCAGGCGTCCGGCGGTGTCTGGGCGTTGTAGTATCTGACGTAGTGGGAACGTTGTCAGCACTTCTACCGGGTGGTCAAAGAAGTAAGGCCTCAATTTTCTAACACTCATCACCAGTGCATAAGCCAGTTTCTCCATCGGGGTATACCGCAACTCAGCTTCGTGTAAGACTTGGCTTACATAGTACACTGGTAGGTGTGTCTTCGCCTCTTCTCGGACTAGGACGGAGCTGATGGCCACCTCCGACGTGGCTAGGTATAGATACAACTTCTCTCCAGGTATCGACTTTGACAGGACCTACGTATCTGCCAGGTATGCCTTAATGTCTTAGAAGGCTCGTTGGTATTCACCCGTCCACACGAAGTGTTTGTTGAGGTGGAGCTTGTCGGCTTTGGCCGCCTCCTTGTACCTTCGTGTGTTCGCTTTGATTGCTTCGAAGAATGGGTGATTTCGGTCGCCAGACCTGGAGATGAACTTGTTCAGAGCTGTCATGCACCCAGTCAACCTTTGAACTTTTTGCACGGAATTGGGCACGCCCATCTCGATTATGCATTGGACCTGCGTTGGGTTGACCTCAATTCCGAGTTGGCTAACTAGATGCCCCAGGAACTCTCCTGAATGTACACCGAAGCATGTTTTCTTGGGGTTCATTTTCATGTTGTAGTGGCGCAATATATCGAAGGTCTGTTTGAGGTGGTCGAGGTGGTCCTCTTTCCTCAAACTCTTGACAACTATGTCGTCCACGTACACCTCCATGGATTCGCCAATGTGTTGGTCGAATATTTTATTTACCAACCTTAGGTAGGTAGCCCCGGCGTTGATGAGTCCAAACGACATCCTTTCCTAGCAATACATGTTCTTGTTGGTGTAGAACGTCGTATGTTCCTGGTCGTCTGGGTGCAAAGCTATCTGGTGATAGCCCGCAAAAGCGTCCATGAATATCATCATCTCATGGCCTGCGGTGCTATCGACTAACTGATCGATGTGAGGTAGTGAGAAGTTGTCCTTCGGGCACGCTTTGTTTAGGTCCGTGAAGTCGATGCAGAGCCTCCACGTCCCGTTGTGTTTCTTCACCAGGACGGGGTTCACGACCCTCTGCGGACACAAAGCTTCTTTGATGAGTTTGTTATCTAACAACTTCTCCACCTCTACAGTTAGAGCTGCGTATTTGTCTGGTCCGTATTTCCTTCACTTTTAAAGTACGGGTCTCCTCGTCGGGTCTATATTAAGTCTGTGGCAAGCGTGCTCCAGTGGGATTCCCGTCATATCCTCATGGGACCAGGCAAACACGTCCAGGTTGGACATCAAGAACAACTCCATCCTCGACCGGTACGGTTCAGGTAACTCAGAACCGATGAAAAGTTCCAAGTCCCTTTTCGGGTCCACCGGGAGTGCCGTTAGTTCTTCCATGGGGGTGGCTTTTCTCTTTTGACTTTTCCACCTCGGGTCGCCGGTGAACTCATCCCACTCCTCTTGTGACATCTGCGCAGGTTCGTGACCTATGCGCAGTTCGAGGTCATTGGGTTGGCTTTCAGCTTGGGAGGGTTCATCAGCTGTGAGCACCTCCGGTGGTTTGTCAACTTGGGATGGTTCAGTGACCTGGGGAGTTGGGTCAACATCCATCGTCATTGGTTCTTGACCTCCCGCAGGTCCCCCATCTTGGCCTTCATTAACCACCTCCATGGGAGCAGGTTGTTGTTCCTGCACAGGTCCCAACACTTGGTTGTTTTGGACCTCCTCCAATCCCTCCATTGGCGCTGGTTGTGCGTCTTGCGCAGGTCCTGACACTTGGTCGATTTCCAGCAGGTCGCCTACCTCCATCATCTAAGTTTCGACCGAGATGACGTCTAGGTTGTTTGGCTCGTCTGCTGGGACCTGTACGTCCTCTTCAAGGACGTGGACCTGCGTAACAGACTTTTTGACCCGGCCGTCTTTGATTTGGAGTAAATATTCTCGGGCCTTTTTCTGGTCACCCTTTACAGTTTCGACACCTTTTGGAGTTGGGAATTTTAAACAGTAGTAGTAGGTCGAACACGCCACTTTGAATTCATTAATAAACGGGCGGCCAAGGAACCCGTTGTAGGAGGACTGCTGGTCGACAACTAGGAAATCTATGAGCCTAGTCAGCCTCTGCTCCGGGTCCTCGGCCGATACAAGTTGGACGCTCAACCTAATGCTACCTAGGGGGAAGGTTACAGCCTCTCCGAACCCCACTATCCTAGCATTGCTAGGTTCTATATACGACTCAAAATCACCTAAGGCATCTAAGGTGGATTTGAAGAGAATGTTGGTGAATGCGCCGGTGTCCACAAGTAGTCTGTGAACTCGGACGTTCATGATGTTGGCGGTTATCACCAACGAGTCGTTGTGGAGCGTCAGTACCCCCTCCAGGTCCACCGAGGAGAATGTTAGCTCATTAGTGAGCTGCGCGATGGTCCGGGAGCTGGAGCTGCCTTCCTTGACCTGGTTTGTGGCCCGGATCTCTTCCTCTTTCTCTTGGACATGGAAGATCCCCCGTCTTGGAGACCTCCGGCAGCTCCGATCTCCTCCTCGAGAACCAAGAGCTCTCGGGTGGGCTCCATGTTTTGCTGAGGTTGGGGAGGTGCCCTCCGTCTGTTCTGGGGACCAGGTTGGTCTGCTTCCTCATCCTCATCATCGGAGGTAGCCCTCCTCTCGAACCTTGGCCTCTTAGCTGGAGCCTTCTTCACGAACTCGGCCAGCTTCCCATCCTCATAGAATTTCCAGAGTTGTTTGAGGAGGTCTCTGCACTCGCTGGTGAAGTGGCCGATGGCCTGGTGGTAGGCGCAGTATTTATTGGGGTTGAGCCTCGTGCGGTCCTGGCGGATCTACCTCGGCTCCTCCAGCAGGGCCTTATCTTTGACAGCTGTGAAGACGTGGTCGACGGAGACGGTAAGGACTTGGTTGAGCTTTTCCTTGAGCTCGTCCCCATCGCCAAAGGCCTTTAAGTTCCAGGGGGCCTTGTATGTGCCCCCGGACTTCTTCCCGTAGCGCTTCTTCTCCTCCGGGGCACCAACTTCTTTCAGCAGTGACTCCTGCATAGCCACGAACACCCCCGCCTTGTGGCGGAATTCATTGTAAGTGTTCAGACATGCGAGGTGCATCTCCTTCCAGAGGTCGGTGCCCTTCCTGAGCCCGGGCATCACCGCGATGACCTTGGTGTACTCGCTCACTAGCTCACCCTCCAGCAGTATTTTATCGAACCTCTCCAGGTACTGCTGGTCGGTCTCATTCTCGCCTTGGTGGATGTTGGCAAGACGGTATTTCTGGGTAAGGTAGGATCCGAACCCGGAGAAGTGGGCCAAGTACTCCAGCGAGAGTTGGCCAAATGAACAGACTGACCCCGGGGCAAGCGGCGAGAACCAGCGATGGGATCGGTCCCCTAAGGTCAGCGGGAAATTTCGGCACTGGGTGGAGTCGGTGGCACTGACCGAGATCATGAAGTCTGCATACTTGGCCAAGTGGACCTTCGGGTCGGACTCGCCCTTGTATGCGGACATCACCGGGAATTGGATTTTCTTCTGGACCGGTGCTCGGAGGATGGCAGATGCCAACGGGGATGTGGGGAGAGTGGTGGCGTCAGGTCCGCCAGACTTGGCAGCTACTTGGGCTTGTAGCATTTCGATGGCTTTTTTTAGCGAGGCTAGCTCGTCATCGCGGGTCACCTCCGGTGGAGGTTGCTCGAAGGTCGTGGGGTGACCTCTCAGTGACGGGCTGGAATTGGAGTCCGCCATGGGGGCCTAACCTGTCGGTGGTGGGCCTTCTCAATCTTTCATGGGCGGACCTGCGCGGCTGCAGGTCTGAGTCTCCTCCATGGGACGTGACCGGGGCGGCTGTTCGTTCGTTTTCTCCACATCTGGGCCCCAGTCTGCCTTGGAGGACCTCCCTCCTTGTTGATTGGTGAGTGCCGGATGCCTCGGTGTAGGCCGAAGCTCGCCCGGTGTATGGGACGGGCTCCTCCACTACCTTGGCTTTTTAGGCCCATTCTCGGTGTTGACGGGCTTGGGTTGAGCTCGTCTCCTGCTCGGTGGGGAGAGTGTTGTACTCTCCACGGGTCTGGGTACCCTAAGTGGGCCTCGCCTGCTCCCGGATCTCGGCTGGGGCTCGCCTAGGTACTAGGGCGAGCTCGTCGTTCTGCCTCTGCTGCAACCTCTGTAAGGTTGCGATGGTGCGCTGGAGCTCATCGGGATTGTTGGCCAGGTCCCTCAGGGCAGGGCTCAAGTCTTCTTGGGTCACTACAACTCGCGGAGGTCGTGGAGCTGCAGTGTTTTTCTTGGGAGGTGGGTGCGAGGTTTCCACCACATGGCGTGAGGTTTCTGCCTCGGCCTGGTTTTGGTCGCCCCCTCTGGACCTTCCGGCAGCTGCAGAGGTCTGTCCTTTGGCGGCTCGAGTGGTAGCCATTTTTTGTTTTTGGAGGGGGTAATTTGCTGCAGGTCGCCGAGGTGGAGGGAGGTCGCCGGGATGATGATCGTCCAACTTAGGTGGAGCTGTGCAAATTTTCGTCTAGCCTCGCGTGTGACGAATTATCCAAAATTCGGTTTATTCGTGTACACGCGCGCGCTTGAAAACTTTTTCGGGCAGATTTCAGACAATCCGAAAATCTAGGTTTTTTGTCCAAATGAATGAATATGTATGTGTATCTTCAAGTGTTCTTGAGTTTTATCAAGAACACCTTTAAATCTTCAAAGAAACCCTAACTTTGTTCTTGAAAAATTTTAATTTTTCAGATTCGTACATCCTTCTTCTAGCGCCAAATTGTTGATAGAATTTATTAATCGTGTTCGTTTATGTGGCTTTGTATCGGATTAATTCTACCAAACAATAATCTAAGAATATTATGTTCTTGGAGGAGATAATGTAGAGGGAGAGTGAGAGCTTAGAGAGAGAAAGTAAAGTGTAGGAAATGTATTAATTGTGTAATAGTTACAAGGGAGGTCTTATTTATAGGTGTAAGAGTGTGAGGCGGCACCTTACGAGCCTATATGGCTTCCTGTGTTGACGAAGGTTCCACACCTTCGCCTTAGTCCCTCACACTGCTCCCTACACCGTGCCTCGTCCTACTACAATGTCTTAGACTAGATGTGCCTCATTAAAAACCTCGCCGTAAACCACCCTTGTGGATAAACCGGACGGAGGGAAAAAGAGCGCAACCATCGGGATCTAATGGACTACGGGGCGAGCTCCTAGGCGAGCTCGGAGGTGGGCTCTTGGGCGAGCTCGAAGGCGAGCTCCAACTCCTTGTGTGGTATCTGGGTACCACGCGATGACGGACCTCGGCGAGGTCTTTGTGGGGGTAGGGGCGAGCTGCGTGGGCGAGTTGCCCCCATGTGGGCGAGCTCCAGGCCTCCATGGATCTGGGTAAGCCCTGGTGACCTGTCGAGCCTTGGTGATTATTTCGATGCCGATCGTGTTAGTTCGCCTTGTCAACATACGTATATATACGTTTCTTGATTGTTTTAATTAAACTATTTTTAATAAATTTATAAAATAATCACATTTGTAATATTTTTTCTATTTATTAACGTGATTATGTATATACACATTTTTTATCGTTTTAATTAAATTATTTTTAATATATATATATATATAAAATAATCACGATCTTTGTAATCGTTTTCACTATTTGTTAACATGAGTGCACATGTATACACATTTTTTTATCGTTTTAATTAAAATAATTTTAGTAAAATTGTAAAATAATCATCTTTGTAATATTTTTCTATTTATTAACACAATTACGTATATACACGTTTTTGGATCATTTTAATTAAACGATTTCAAATATATTTATAAAATAATAATCTTTTGTAATCTTATTTTACTAAGACGAGTACTTATAATAATACATCTTAATTTCTTTATTGTTTTAATTAAAATATATTCATTAAAATTATAAAATAGTAACTTTTTTTAATCTTTAATTTTTACTATTTATCAACATGAGTGCATGTATACACGTAATTTAATGATCATTTTAATTAGAGAGCGGTTAAAAATGACTCTAAATGTTGTACCTTAGAGACTTTTTTTATCGGGAAATATTAGTTATTAGTAGTTAGAAGTTAATTCACCAAATCTCCAAACAATTCAAGCCAACCTTATATCTCCCTCCTATTTGTTCCCGAGGGAATCGAACCCGAATCACTCACTCAAGTGAGGAGCCCGGTAGCCAGGTGAGCTAATCACACTCTAGTAAATTATTAATTCATTCCCCACTAATTATTTGCAAACGGTAACATTTTTTATGTATCTCGGATTTTTTAAATATTGTTGCCGAAAATTTTATAATTAGGCTATTTAAAACAGAAGCAGTTTATTAGTAAGAACTTTCCTTTTCATATAAAATGAAGAAAACGAATGAACTTTGATTTAAGCTCTCAACATCTTATATTTTTGGCTAAACTAATGAATAAAATAAGATTTTTTTTTTTATAAATTCGAGTTCACATAAACTCTATTTTTTAAATACTGGTATTATAAATGATTAATAGGTCTTTGGTGAAGCAGTTTCATACTGTAAAATTGATATAATTATCTACATTATTCGCTGGTACTGTAATATTTTACTCTATAAAAATATTATGATATCCAGAAATATATTTAATAATATTAATAAATCTATATATATATATATTTAATACTATAAAATTGGTTCGCCCTAATTATTATAGATCTCAACGATTTGCCAAATTTGAGTATTCAAAAATCAAAAGAACTTTAATTGCTTTTCTGATATGGGCCTAGCCCAATTATTTTAGGTTCAAATTAAATTTTAAAGCCCAATTAAGTGCCTAGATACTACGAAAAGCCCAGGAACTATCTTGATCGAGCCCAACTTTTTTGTCAATTAGTCTATGATTACACAAATTTATATATTCACTATAAATATAATAATAATATATAAATAAATTGATATAATTAATTAAAATATTAATAGAATTTCTATTTATATCTTATTATCATATGTGCTGTGAGTACAAAAATATGTATTCATTGGTGGCATGTAACCATTTCCATTGAAAAGCAAAACCCCATTCTTTGATTATTATTATTTTATTGGGATAAAAAAATATGATGAACTCAAAAAAAATTGCTCATGTACATACCTACCAAATTATTTCATATGTAATACTATAAATTTGGTTCATCCAAAATTTATCGCCCTAATTATTATAGATCTCAACATTTATTCAAGTACAATGAAGTCTTATTTTGGATCAAATGAAGGTATGTGAAAGATTTGATGAAGAACGTCTTGAAGTCTGTTGAAGAACGTTCTTGAGATTTTCAAGTTTGGACTTGGTTGGAAAGACTTGATCAGAAGGGTCTTGGACCTTGATATCTACTCGAAGAGTGTTTGTGGTTGAACTTGGTGAAAAATATTTGAGTCTGGCAAACAACCCTTTGAGTCTTCAAGGTGTTCTTGATGAAAAACGTCTGATTAGAGGGATGCAACTCCTTGTTTCTGAATCAAATGATGTTTCTGGCTTAATTTGACAAAGAATTATTGAAGGTAGTGAAGAACGTTTGAAATCTTCAAAATGTTATTCAAGAAAAACGTCTGATCGAAGGGATTTAGGCCCTTGATCCTGAATCATATATTGTTTCTGGTTTACTTTGACGAAGATAGCTTGAATCTTCGAGGAAATGCTTCAGATTTGGTGAAGAACGACTTTAATCTTCAAGTCTGGATTAAAGGATCTTCTTAGCTCGAGGCTTGTATGTCGATAAGAACGTTGGTCCTGCTCGTTCGCTGTTCGTCTTTGTTTTTTGTGCTGTGTTAGAATCTATGTTTTAAAAGCGGAAGCGGAAGTTGACCCGGCCACCTTAATATTTTTTATCGGACCGGGTTCAACCGGGTCTAACAATTTTTAAAGCGGTTGAACCGGTGTGACATCATAAATACATAATATATAATTATATATTTTTATATATATTTTTCTAATAAAATTATATATCTTATGAATAAATTTTATTAAAAAAATAAATTAAAGTTAGATTTTATACCGGAGGAGGGTGCAGATTTAGAGTTGTATTTCCAGGAAGTGAAACTATATCTATTATCTAGGGTTATGAATTAAAATTAGACATTATATTATTAAATTATATTTAATATGTATTATATCTATATAATTAATTTAGTTAATTTTGTGTAAAAAAATATCATTTAATTAAAATTTTTGTCAAAACGTCGTTTCGGCCGGTCCAACGAGCGACCGGTCCAACCCGGTTTTTACCGCTTTTGAGCGCTTTTCAGGCGCTTTTGAAAATGTCCGGTCCAACGTACTAAAGTGGCCCGGAGAGGTGTCCGAGTAGCGGTCCGACCGGCCGGTCCGATCCGCTTTTTAAAACACAGGTTAGAATGTCAAGATTTAACCCCTATTTATAGGGCGATGACTTGAAAACTTTCCTTATCTGCACAGACACGTGGCGCAAGGGCCATTGATGTCGTAGTAATGAATATGATTAATGAACCAACCAAATTTAATTCAACTGATTTCCGTCTTCTTCATTATTTATACAAAACATTTGGTTTCAAATAAATACGAAAAATTAAATATTTATTGTCGCATACGAGTGCCAGAAAACTCGTAATTTAATAACGATTTATATCATGCACAATAAATGTAATTTGACTATTTAATTCGAGAATTAGTTTGTTAAACTCTCTAAATTAAAATAGTAATATGTGTTGATATTTATTTAATTTATACATGTGTTATTATTTGATTGAGTGCAAATTTAATCTGATTACACGTAATATGTCATGATTATAATAAGATATAATTTAATTGCAATTATAAAACAAAATCGTTGTTATTCTCAACAATGATTAAATGCCATTTTATAAGTTTGACTTGTACAGTCAAGCAGTTACCAAACTTGCTTCGGACATGACCCAAACTGTTTGAAGTCTCATTAATTCATACATTTGAAATGTTAATTTCTTGATTTTTTAATTTATTATAAAATTTGGTTAACATAAAAATTAAAATTAAAATAAAGATTATTATTTTTTCTACCACTAAAAGTCCAACCCCCCAGATTATGGGCTCCCAATATGCCAAATTCAAACATTTTTCAATTGTTATTTAATTGTGTCAATCAATCAAACGAGCTTATTATAGTAAGAAAATAATAATTCAGTCTTGATTTCATATCAAGAGTAACGTACGTACCTTCAGATTTGCTAATGATTTATATTCACATTTTCTCTTCTCCCTGCAGCCTATTAAAATAGCAAAAATCATACCCAAATAAGCCAATAAAATGGGAAAGATTTTTTGTTATTCCATCCTCATCATCTTACAATGTCTTTCTCTTCTCTCTATTGCCCAAAAAGATTTCGATTTCTTCTATTTTGTTCAGCAGGTAACTATTGTTTAACCTATTTTAGACCTCAAATTTTGGTTAATTGCATTTTGATTTCCATAGTACTTATATTTATTGTTAAAACTAATTAGTCTAGTAGTTTTTTTTTTTCTCTAAAAATAATGGATCGATGTTGATGCACGAATACACACTTTGTTAGGAATATTGGCGAAGATAATTCTTACATTTTGGAATTTACTTTTTTCAATATGCAAAACCTTTTACAAAAAATTAATAAGTATAAATGTGCATTTGTATATACTCGTGTGTATTTGTATGGTACTCGTGTGCATACTAAACAATTTTCTTTTTTGTAGTGGTATTTTTTAGTAAAACAAACTTATATTTTGCACCTCCTTCTAATTAATCCTATTATTTGATCGTTACACTGAATTAATCAAGTATAAATTAATTAATGCAGTGGCCTGGATCATATTGTGATTCTAAAAAAGGATGTTGCTATCCAACGACGGGTAAACCCCCAGCCGATTTTGGCATTCATGGACTTTGGCCTAATTACATTGATGGCTCTTACCCTTCTAATTGTGATCCAAACAGTCCCTATGATGAATCCAAGGTACACTATAATTAATCCATACACTTTTTCTCTTTCTCTAATTTATAGTATGTTGAATAAAAATATGTAATTAAATTTCAGAATTTTCGATCCGAGTTTTATTGTATTGAAAACTTGCTAAATTATACACAAAGTCTCTTGACATTTATGGTATTATTTCAGGCTTTGTTTAATCGTAGGTTCCAATTTTTCGAATATGCGTTGTACTTGAGTTGGACTATATCAGCTGGTGCACAAATTTTAAATCCGTACATTCACCATTTTTAAATTAAGAAAAAATATTATGTGAACTGTACAACACATTTACTTTTACTTGTCGGAACTGCTATATATATACTCTTACTTGTATTTGTTTATAATTAGAACTAATATTTTTAATATTGGTGCATATATTGTACGTAGATGCATATAATATATATTCTCTTCCATTAGAGCTAGTGTCGCGTTTCCCTAAAAATTAGGGGTGTGATTTATAATCTAAATATCCTTCATTCCTGAGTAAGTTTTCCACTTTATTGGTTGTGTTATTTAAGAAAAAATTGTTTATTAATGACTCAATATGCTGACTTTTATGAAAAGTAATATTCCTTCCAGAATTTAGTTCACATAAATTTTAAGAAAGTGGGTATATTATTTATAGAAGTAAGAAAGATTGTAACTTGATATGTTTCAAGAAACTAAAATGGAGAGTATGCAGCAAATTTGGATGGAGGGAACAATATTATTTTAAATTTTTTTTTATCAATATATGAAATGTTACTTTTGCTATATGGAAGTGGAAATTTAGGGATTAAAATTTTACAGTCCTGTAATTTGTCACGTTTTTTAATTTGATCCAAATGGATTACACATTTTGATATTGGTCTTGTAAATTTAGAAATATTTTGATTTTGGTCATTTTACAAACTTACAGGACCAATATCAAATTTCAAATTTGTCCTATAAATTTATAAAATAACCAAAACTAAAATATTTTTAAATGTAAAGAACAAATGAGTAATCCTTGTGGATCAAATTCAAATTGAAGACAAATTACAAGATTGGAAAAAATTTAATCCATAGAAACTTATTGTAGGATGATCCAAAAAGGAAAGTGAGAAACCTACCCTGTGACAAAGGGGGTATCACTTTCAGTTAAAACTAGTGTCACATGTCAATTATATGATGTTTATTTGACAAATAATGCCGCAGATATCAGACTTGATCAGCAGAATGCAAGAGGATTGGGCAACGCTAGCTTGTCCTAGCGGCACGGGGACTAAATTTTGGTCACATGAATGGGAAAAACATGGAACATGTTCGGTCAATGTCCTTAACCAGCATTCCTACTTTCAAACTGCTCTTGATCTCAAGGCCAAACTTAACCTTCTCCAACTTCTTCAAAGTGCAGGTAATTAGATACCTAGCCTCTTATTAAATGATATTTTAATGAATATTAATCTTTTTTTACTAGAATATTTTCTTAACAGGTAATTTTGTATAATACTCTCTCCGTTTATAAAATTTGTGCTTACTTACTTCATTTGTCATGACTTAATAATGCATATGGCATTGACTTTACAATCACATCAATTATTTTAAGAAAAAATAATGCATATTTCACCTATTATAATTTTGGTCCTCTAACTATTAGAATTTGATTTTAGTTCTTTATCTCTAAAAAAGACCAATTTTTTTTAATGATAAATGACTAAATCAAAGTTTAATAGTTAAAAGGATCAGAACAGTAATAGGTGAAAAATAAAAGACGAAAAAAAACATTTTTCCTTATTTTAATTATATTAATTACCTTAATTTATCTACTTTATTGAATATTTTATTAGTTTTTCTTAACTTGTGTGCAAAATGGATTTGAGTGCAAATTTTATGGATGAATATTATTTTGGCAAGAAATTGTGTGAGATTGTCTCAAGGTGACATTATTCACAAAGTAACATCCATTGTGAGATGGTTTCACGTCAGACTTACTCGTTTTTTTTTTTTCGAATCAGGAATTAATCCAGATGGGAGCTCTTACAGCTTGAGCAGCATAAAAAGTGCAATTAGCAATGGAATTGGTTACACTCCATGGATAGAATGCAATCTAGATGAGGATGGCAACAGTCAATTGTACCAGATTTATGTCTGTGTCGACTCTTCTGCTTCTCAAATTACTGAATGTCCTGTATTTCCACGTGGCAAATGTGGGTCCACCATTGAGTTTCCATCATTTTAGACCAATTCACATTTATATTGAATGGGCATTAGTCATTTTGTTCAAAAAAAGAAAATCATAATAAACTTGCCACCACATTTTGGAGCTGCTAAATGTGACGTCCTTCTGTGACATGAATGTTTTACATAGGAATAACATGTCAGTGTTTTTATAGTACAGTCACATCATATTTTTTTAACTTGTATAATAATCTGCAAAGTCAGAGATCACATCCACTACGTGCCTGTTTAGGAATTCTAAAATAACTTCTAAAATTACTTATTTTAAAACTGTTCCTCACAATTTTTGAAAATAAATGTTTTTTTTTTTGTGCACCTTCTATGTGTGTGTTTTTTTGTTGGGAGGGTTGGGTAGTTGTCCAATGTAAGAGGGTATTTTGTATGGAATTATAACTTGAGTCTATTTTTGTCCAAAACCGAAAATGGTTCATACATGAATTACTTTAAAGTATATGAATTATTTGAGTTAGTCTTATGTGAGATCGTCTCATGATATGAGACAGAAGATGAGGTATGAATTGGAAATGACTCATTATCACTTTAGTAGGAGGTGTTTTAATTTTTGTGTGGTCTAATATCATGAAATGGTCTTGCACAAGTTTTTATCCTTTTATTAAAGGATGAATATAGTTATTTTACTAAAGAGTTTAAAGTTGTGTTTAAATGAAGTCATTTAAAATACAAGAGATTTCAAAATATATGGATTAATTTAAAATGACATAATTTTACTAATATACATAGAGTGGATTTAGGATCAAACGCTAATTAAGTATTTGAAATTCAATTTGAATTTTACTTAGAGTGGATTTTGGTTGTAAATTTAGAAATCATTAACTCAAATTATTCAATTCAAACACAACCTAAGGTATAAAAGTTATTAATTGTAATTACTAGAGGATATTAATTGTTATTACTAAAAATGATCTAAAAACAATTTTTATATATTTTAATAAGTTTAACACTATACATATTCTTCCTAAAATGGGATTATTTGCTTTATAATATATCAGTGTTTTTATAATTAAATCGATGATCAAATTGGAAGGGCACCGTTTGTCGATTTAACTAGTTCAATCGGTCCAACCAATTTGACCAACAGTTTATCTATCATAATTGAATCAAGAATATTATGAAAATATATTCAATTACTTTATCATTTTGTTTATATTTAATTATCATGTTTCTTATTTTTTAAGCCGTGCATTATAAATAGAAGTCTCAAGAATATTCTAAAACAATTTATTATGAATTATGAAAACAATAGAATTATTCCCTTATGAAAACAATAGAATTATTCCCTCGTCACGTGTTATTTATCATTGTTAATCCCACATTTATAATTTTAATCAATGGAGTTAAAACATTAAACATCATTTATACAAACTGCACATGCCACAATAAAAGATTTAATTGTTATTTTATTTCTATTATCAATTAAATGTTTAAAAATGGATACTATATCATAATTGTGTTGGGGACGGGGTTGGGCCGCTTTCCAGCAAAACTTTGGCTGATTTTGTGCTTCTATCAAGTGAAAGTAAATAAGCCTATTGTACACCAGTTATACGGTGCAATTCAAGTTTATTTTTAAAAAGTTAAACAATTTATTACTGAAAAATTGCATAAATTATTACTAAAAAGTTACACTATAAAAAATACATTTTTCAATAATAATATGTGCAACTCTTCAGTAGTATTTTGTATAACTTTTAAAAAATAAACTTGAATTGCATTGTGTGAGTGGTGCATAAAAGAGCATCTATCATTTTGCTATTGTAAGAAATAAATAGGTAGTATAGATGGATGCTTTACCAATATAAATATATCATGGCAACTTATTATTACAATTTCACTACCAATATACAGGCTGCAATTATATACATGCACTAGAGAATAGAGCAACATTTAGCATGACCTTTTTCTTATATACACAAGACTAAGACTAGTATTTGCATGCACTTTATAAGCCATGCTTTCATCAAGGCATCAAACTTTCCGATTGAAATCCGGGAAGCTTGGTCGAGCATTGTTGTCGAGTGGTTGATGACTTTGTTGTTGCTCCGCGTGGTGGTTACCAAAGTAATGGTGCGGTTGTGGTGGAGACGAGACTTGTGATGGCATTCCCTCGTTTTTTCCATTAACAACTGCAATCTTCAGTCGCTGTAGTTCGTTCTTCAGTGCCTCGTTCAGAGCTGATTCCATATATAGAGACGCGGTTATGAAACAGAAAAACACCTCACGAAAGATGCATGTTCGACTAATATAACGAAAGAGGGAACGTGCATACCGTCCCTGAGATGTGCTTGCTGCTCCATAGCCTGCAGCTTTAGCTTGAGTTCCTTATTCTCATTTGTCAAGCCAGAAGTATCTCTCTGCATAGTACAAACAATAAATAGCAATATATTACTATGTGTTGTGCTATTGTGTAAATGAAACAAAGAATCTTGTGGCATGTAGCAACCAACTGGATGTCATGATCCCGGAAAGTCGACTAAGGGAGCGTTTGGTTCAAAAAATAAAATTCAATGACAATGAGTATACTTCAATGGGACTTAATGAGAAGAAATGATAATCTATTCACCTTCATCGTACTTCATTATGACTCAAGAGACTCAATCAATTAACGACACCCCCTACTATAATCATTTCCCATCAGCTAAATCATTTTATATCCTCATTTATTCCTAAATTAGAGCAAAATACTAATATCATAATCATCGTTCTCACTGCAATTCACTATCCAATAACTCAAAAAACCATTCTCATCGAAACAAGCGCCCCCTAAAATTGCATCGGCTTATAGGTTGCGTGGAAGCTTATCGAACCATATTTAATACTTATCGAAAAGACCTGCAGTGTAGTGATTTGAGCCGATAGTCGGGTTGCTTCAGTCTGAAGAGTCTGCACCTTCCTCTCAAGCTCACCCGTGTAACGAGTCTTTCGCTCTTTAGATCGTGCTGCAGATTGCCTATTTGCAAGAATCCTACAAGTAAACCATTTTCAAGCCAACACTCACATACCTCTTCCTATGTACATTCAAAAGGAGAAGCACACACATGTACAATCATACATACATAGCACATGTACACTCTGTTCTTACATGCTCGAATTTTTGTACTCATCAAATGGACATCAAAAGTGCATTGAGAGAAACAACTAAAGAACTAAAAAGTAGTTTGATCATGTCTTTAGCACTGAAATGATGGATTTGAAATCAAAATTCAATTTGACATTGTCAAAGCAGTGTGAAATCCTTATTTCCTACCCTGTTTCAATCTTAAATATGTTTTTTCAGTACAAAACATTTAAACACCAAACCACATGATCATAAACCAAAAGTCGAAATTGAAATGGATAAACTATAAAAAGTAAAGAGACTTATATAGGCAACTACTTGCATTTTAGGACCAAACTTTCAAATTGTTGAGAAGACCTCGGACAAATTTGCAGGCAAAACAGGGTATTGTGGTCCTCTTCTTTAAGTCCTGTTTTTGCCAGGAAATTTGACCAACGTCCTTTCTTTAGCAATAATTTCAAAGTTCGGCCCTCAGAGTGCTGAGTAGATCTTGTGGACTCGAATTTACATGAATTTGTATCACTACTATTACGTATAATTACAATCACTTTTACAAAAATATACTTAAACTTTAACGGAATATACACAAAATAATGATAATTGACAAACCGACTCCTTTAAACTCAGTTTATATAAGTTTTTGTTTCAGTGTGCAATTACTTGCTTAGAAAGTCATGTTTTTGCAATTTATCATGAATTGTTTTTTGTATAATTTCACACGCAATATATGCATTTCAATATCACTAAATATTTAGAAAGAAAAAAAAAAAAGTCAACATCAAAAAAACCCAAACCTCTTGGCTCTCTTGGGGTCAATCAAGGCAAGCTCGGCGAGTCTATCAGGGGCCATAGCCTTCTTTACAGCACAGTCCACCTCCGACGACGTCGCACTCGAATACCCATCCATCGAATTGCTATGCCGGTGTCTGAGCCTGGGGCCCACCTCAGCCGCCGGCTGACCGTCCATAAGCCCATCAAAAAAGTCGGAATCCATCGATAAGCTCCTCAAATGGGCTCCGGGCCTCGTGCCATTACTCACCGGCGGCAGCCCAGTGGGGAGGAGGGGAGGCGGCGGGTCAAGACTGAGCTCCGCGACGACGTCGTCGAGTAGGACATCGTCGATGTCAGGGAAGCGGAAGAAGGTCTCGGAGTGGGCACGGCGGTGCTGGGGGCGCCGGGTCTGGGTGTCGGGCCGGCCCGGCAGGCAGGGTACGGGCTTTGGGGCGAATTGGAGGTCCATCATTTAGATTGGGAGTGGAATTTTAGGTGGGAAGTGATAGAAATAGAGGGAAAATGGAGGGAGGTGGGACCCAGACGCCATGTTTACGCAACAGCCATGTGGAGGTTGGGTGGTCTGGTCAAGGACGAAAAATATGGCAACGTTTGTACTTGCTGTACACCGTTGGTACCTTTTTTTTTTTTTTTAAACGATTTTTTGGTGTAAAATTGACATCAATTTTGAATATAAGATTTTTTTTTTTTTACGATTTTCCATTATAATAAGTATAAATATTATATTTGTATTTATATTAAGTTTTTTTCAAAAAGAAGACAAACAGAACCGCTTGCCACTATTATCCAGCAAAATATCATGAACAGAACATCACAGTGGCTTTATTTCGATCTAATGAGGGATGTTTACTCATTTCCAATCTTGAGGAAGTGATGAATATGATTGAAAAAAGGCATATTTCGTATCAAAACCACACCAAAAAAAAAAAAGGATTAGGTGCAGTGGGAGTGTGATGTAAGGGTTATTTACCTTCAAAGGCATGAAATTTTTTATCTTTGGAGGTATATTCGACCTTATTCCACCACACTCTTACAACTTCTTTGCAAGACATGCTAGCCTCATTCTCTTAACCAGTTAAGATTTAGATTGCAAATCATTCTCCATACATCACACAAGTGAGAGATCGAATCTCAGTAAGTTAAAGATCTTTTAAAACCAAAAATTTTCGAAATTAAAGATTCAAAAGAAGAATAAGAGGAGAAAATTAGAGATCGTAAATTCCAAAAATTTTGATGGACCCGAGATGAATTAAATTGTAATCCCTTTTCGTGTTACTAATATATTAGGCGGCTTAGTAGCACGATAAAATATTAAAACACACAAGAAGGCATTCATGATTCAAGTAAATTTATTAAAAATAAGTTAAACTTGAATAAATGTTCAAGGCATGAAAGACGTACGCAAATATTGAAGATTCACGGAAAAAAAATGAATAAACTGAGCCAGAAATATTCACAAAGGAAATGAAAGGGTAAAAAAAATCGTAAAAGTCCTAAACAAAACTAGATGAACAAGTCTAAGTCCTTCAAATCTCCCAAAGCTTTTATCACGTTGGACCTTGATCTTTTCAAGTTTTTAGACACAACATTTGTCATTGGGGGAGTGTTGGTGATAGTATAGACGCGATGCTCAATACTCAAAACTTCCTCTTCAACACGTTGGAGTGACGCTTTTTGTTGTCCTAGTGTCTCAGATAACTCTTTCTTAATCTGCTTCAACTTGTTAATTTTCTCCTTCACTCGATCCAGCTTTGCTTGAGTAGTCTCAATCTGAGCAAAATCTTTAGTTTGCTTCTCTTTTACTATATAAAACGCAGTCTTGGCTTCGACCAACTGACGAGCAAGGGTCTCTTTAGATGGCCTATCAAAAGATTCTGATCTTGCGATGTCGTAAGCATCAACTTTCTCAAATAAAAATGCCAAAAATTCCTCTTCGGCAGAACAATCTAGCTGAGCATAACGTTTTATCTCTTTCATCACAAGAGGGACTTCATACTTCAAAGAAGACAAGTCGTCAATTGAAGTCGCTATGATTCTCTCTCTAAGATCGACCCATAGCTTTGAAGCAAATTTTTTTTGAACATCTCGTACAAGCTTTTCCCCTCGATATACTAAGATTGAATTTGCACAAATCTCTTCATTAGCAAGAGGCTTAGATGACATTAAAACATTCGCTGAAGATGATACTTCTTCCTCAACGAAGTCCTCATCGTAATCAATGCCAAAGATATCCGTCATCATCTGAAAAAAAAAATATAGTTAAAAAAAGAGAAAAAAAAATTATAGTAGATGTGGGAATTTACCACTAAGAAAACGATCCTCTTAATAATCGCCTCAACAAAATTAATTACGGTGCTACACATTGCAATATTGAAAAGAAGAGTGAACATTAGAGATTGTAATCTGCAATATTGAAAAGAAGAGTGATCATTAGATATTGTAATCGAAATAATCACTTGACTCCCATATTATTTTTCAATTAATTAATTCTATCTAATTAATTAATTAAATTTTTTATTTAAATTGGGAAAAATATTGAACTTAATTAATATATTTATTAATTCAAATCATAGAAACCCAATTAAATTATATTTATTTTGTGGGTTCATTTGAAAGAATAGAAGTCCATATATTTTAAGGTCCAACAATATATACCCCTCCAACACTATTAGATACCCCATCTAAAATATACTTATTTTATTTTTAATATATTTTTATCAAAATTTATTCGATATTTTAACAAAAATATGTATTTGGAAAAATCTCAAAAATATTTTGTCAGTAAATATCTATCGAAATTCAGTTAATTTCTCATTATAAATGTAACAAAAACATTAAAAAAGTGTGTATATAGTATGTATATGGAGGGGTATATAGTCTGGGCCATATTTTAAACGAATGCCCAACCAAAATAAATAAAAAATATGGGCACTGATATTCTCTTCCATTTTTAATTACTTCATCCACTTTTTCACTTCACATCTTCCATTCAATCCTTTAATTTTTCAAAAAAAAAAAACTCAAAAAATCATGAATATGATTTTCATACGAAGAACATGAGTCCATGTGTAAATTAGAAAAACATGATAAAATGGTATTTTGGAATGACGGCCGTTGTCGTGGCAGCCACCGTCTCCGTTCCGTCGATTGAATCGAAGCCGGAAAACGACCAACGCCAGAAATCGCAGCCGTCTATAAATGAAACCGTCCCTCGGCCCTCCCCATTTAACCCCGTCCACATTGACAAAAATAAAAAAATAAAAGAGAAAGGGAAAAAAGTGATTAGTAGACATAGGGATTTTACCAGGAGTCACAGTCTTCTTTGGCAAATCCAATTGTGCTGCAAGAAAAAAAAAAGAAAGAATTAAATTGGTTGAATCTGCTGAATAAAATAATATATCGAAAAAAAAAATGAAAATAAAAGATTACTATTGAAACTCGAAGTAAGATGGTGAAGGTGAGTTGCTTTTCTTCACTTGTGTATAAGGAATTAAAAGATGATGAAGAGATATATATATATATATATGAAGAAAAGCACGACTGAATCCTATAAAATCTGAATAAAATTCTAAAGATATGATTTGTTGAAATCATATAAAAAGATATATAATAAAATTCATCTATCATATAAAAGATACGATTAATATATTATATCTTTGAAGTTGATCTGAATCAAAGAAATTGAGCTTTTTTAAGTAAAATAATTTTTTGATTGCACCAGTTATCCCGTGCAATTTAAGTTTATTTTTAAAAAATTACACAATTTATTACTGAAAAGTTACATAATTAAAAATTAAGGGCATTTGTATTTATATATTAAGGGGGGGTGTATTCGTTTAAGATTTCGTGGGATTTTAAAGGACTTTTTTCTTATAAAAAAGTCTGTTGGTATTCAATCAGGATTTTAAAGGATTTAAAAATAATCCATTGGTATTCAATCAGGATTTTAAAAGACTTAAAAACAATCCACTGGTATTCAATCAGGATTTTAAAAGACTTAAAAACAATCCACTGGTATTAAAAAATATAAGGATTTTAAAGGATTGTTGGGTTTGATGGATTTTGATGGATTCTTTAGTGTATTTTATAAATACCAACAATCTCATCAAAACCTCTAGGATTTCGGTGGACTTTTTTAATTAATGACTTTATTTATCCCCAAATTGATTTATATATAATTATTTATTTTTAAGACCTAAAATAGTTTTAACCTTATAATTTCATCTCTACATTTATAACATCAACGATAAAATAATTACAGTGACGAAGAGTAATATAATATTATATATACATATATACTAGAATAAATAAAAATAATTAATAATTAATCATTAAATAGTATTAAAAAACGATATTGTTCATCCTAACTTATATACAAGATAAATCTTTATTTTTATATAGTATTATTATAATACTAATATTATATATTACATATGTCATTAGGTAATATTTTTATATTGATAATATTTTTTTTACGGTATTTGAGTTTTGTTATATTTTACTTTGGTTGCTTTGATTATTCAATTTCGATACTTTTTTATATTGATAATATTAGCATGTGCAGCTCTACATAACTTTATTCGCAAAGAATGTCATTCTGATGAATTTCCAATTGAATCGGTGGACGAACCTTCATCTTCAACATTACCAGTTAATGAAGACCGTGATTTTGAGCCTATCATTCAAACTCAAGAGCAAGAACGACATGACGCTAATGTTTGGAGGACTAGTATAGCTATGAATATGTGGAGTAATGCTATTTAAAAGGATATGATATTATGATTTTTTTTGTCTTTAACTTTTTCTTTTTTTTTTAAATTTGAAGGTATGAAAAATTTTGAATTTTTATTGTATGTCACAAATCCATGAAATTCTGCAAAGTCTACAAAGTCCTATAGAATCCATTAAAATCCTTATTTTAAAAGTCTTACAAAATCCTGCAAAATCTTAAAAGTCACCAAAATCCTACAAAATCTTTAAAATCTGCAGGATTTTTTTCAGCTAAAAAAGTCTTTTAAAATCCTAATCCAATACACCCCCTAAAAATGAAGAATGGGTGCTCTCAAATTCGTAGCAAGAATAACGAGGATATTTGTATTTATATATATTTTAAATTAATAAAATTAAAGGGCGTGTGTACTATGAATAAATATGAGTGCATATTACCTGAGTTGTTAAGTACTTAAGTTTTTAAAGTTTAATAAATTAAATTGGATCTCTAAAGTCTAATAAAATAAATTACCAATAAAAAATTAAACAAATTAATTAAGTCTTCTAGAAGCCAACCAAGGGGCCTAGTATAATGAATCAAATCATGAGTCTGATAAATCTTTTCAGATTTTCTCGTGATTTATCAAATTTAGCATTTTTCTGGAATATTTTTCAAATCAAATCTTGCATGTAATTCTACACTTATAAATAGGATCTCATTTCACTCATTTGACATCAGTGATGCAGAAATCGGCCTATGTGGCCGTCTAGGCGCTAGGCGATATCTTGCTGACCCGATTTTTACAAAATCGACAATTTAGGCGTTTTCGGGTCTAGGCGGCCCAAAATTTGTATTTTTATATATTTTTTAAATTAAAAAAAAAAAGAAACTGGGCAGTTAAAAAACGTTTGATTAACGATTTCCAACTTCTAAAACTTTGTTTGGCATACATCAGAACACAAGTCAGAGATCGAAAGTAAAGATCTTTCAAGATCAAAAGTCATGAGAAGTCCATAGAAATAATGTTTAATCCAAAATAACACTCGATGCCCTCGAATTAATGTTATAAGTCCGCAAATCAAATATCTTTCAAGATCAAAAGTCTCGTAAAGTCCGCAAAAGCCGAAAAATTTGTCATGTCCCAAAATAAAAAAATTCAAGAGAAGAATGAGAGGAGAAATTTAGAGATAGTAAATTCCAAATATTATTTTCACAAATATTATTTAGAAATTTAGAGATTTGTCAATGGTAATTTTAATTTCACAAATATTATTTTCACCATGTGCATGACATTTATTTGAAATTTGTAAGTATTTAAAAAAAAAAAAAATAACACTTCGAATTGTTTTTTTTTTTTGTAATTGAAATATTATTAATTACGTCTTAATGTATTACTGATTACTTTTTAGAATAATATTATTTGAGATTTTTTTTAAATCTAAAATATACCATGCACATAGTATTTAGTTGAATGATTTTTTATTTTTTTCTAGTAGTCCCATTTCTTTATTTAGCCCTGTTTTCAAGTCTTTTTCTTGATAACGTAAAATGAAATCCATGCCCGCCAAGACAACTGCCAGCCTCTGACCCTCTGTTCGCCTTCACTGAAAAAATATCATATTGTTTTTCAAATCCTATGTCTCTATATATGTGTATAAGGCTTTTTTTTTTTAAATATTGTATGTATTTTTTTATTTATCAAAATATGGTATTTTTTGGAGGGTTGATTATATTAAGATTTAAGACTTTTTAATTCAGTTATAAAATAATTTTAAAAAAATTAATTTGACTTAGCAAGTATTGGGAATCAAAATTTTGAATTAATTTTATTTTATTAGGAAAAATTAATGATCCAAATAAATTGACGCTATATATTAGGATTTAGGAAAATTAAAATAATTTAAATATTATTTAAGCAACCTTTCTTCTTCCTCGAGAATATGGAGACAATGCTGCAATTTTTAATTTTCATCATTAATTTTACAGCTCCACAGAAGAGGGCACAATCTGTCATGGAAGTTGAAGTAGATAACAAGCAAAAAATCAAAATTCTTTTTGTTTATTTAATTATTCTCCACTGTAGATCCATGTGCTTATGTATGAATTCGATACTTTGGATACCAATTGGTTTTATTTTGTTAAACCACACAATTTTTACTCTATTTGATAATTAATGTCAACAGGGTGGGGGTGGGTGTTAGTAGGATGGGGTAGCTTTTTGTTGGGCGCCGTGGGAGTTGGCGCCCCTTTGGTACACATGCTTAAAATAGTACACCCTCCAAAAGCTACCATATTTTAATAAATAAAAAAAATAAATACAATATTTTAATAAAAAAGCCTAAGTGTATATGTATATAATTATATTAATGTGTATTTGTTTTCTTGTTTAGAGTTATGTATATTTGTACGCTTACAATGGGGTGCTTGGTAGGGAGTATAAGATATATGATACTCCCTCCATTCTAAAACTACTTTCGCACTTTTCTTGAACGTTCTAACTCTTCATTCACATACATAAAAAAGAAATATTTTTCACTCACAAAAGTCAATAAAATACATATTTTCTTATTTTATTATTTAACTTTACACTCACATATTTACTTTTCCTTGGCTTGCTTTCTTTCCCAAATTAAGGGTATGTGTTTTAGGAGTTTAAAAATTCAAATTTGAATTTTAAAATTTAAAATTAATTCTAGGCCCATGTAAAATCTAGCTCTAACCTGTGAACTCAAGTTCACATGAATTCGTATCATTGTTATAGATAATATATTATCACTGTTATAAAAATATACATAATTTTTTAACAGGCATAGTGTATATCCATAAAAGTGATAATGAATATACATAACAGTGATAGTGTATACACATGACAGTAATAACTAATAAACTCTCACCGTGGACCCGAGTTCATACAAATTTTTGTCAATAATATTATATTTTTACTTCATTCAATAACTTTTTTATTTTTTCTTACATAAAGTAAAATTCTAACCTACACGTTTTCAAAAATCTATTTTTAAAAATCATTTAAAACTCAAAAAGAACATCCAGAGTCTACATTCACTAAAGCAATTCACTTTCAAATTAAACCGAATTGAGTACGAATTGTAATTGCAAACCCAGAAACAGAGGAAGTAAAAAGTCCTACGAAAAAAAAGGAGGAAAAAGCAAAATTTGCAATTAAAGATCTCGACCTCCATAGTAAACAATCTGTTGAAAGAAATAGCAAAAATTCAGGAAAAAAAAAAAAGCATTTGATTTCATCTCTCACACCAAGGCCCACTGCAAATATCTATGAAATATACTAGCCACCTCGGTTTATTTCAAAAACAAAAAAAGTACTGACATTATTCATCACAGGCTGTAGTGAGCATTCATGTCTTCATCTAAAAGATCACCAGGCATTTTCCAGCTCCAGCTGAAATCCCTAATAGGAATTAATGAGAGATCATCATGGTTTTTGCTAACATGAATATGAGATTTATGTCATTGTGAGAATGGTTCTTTGAGCCAAGAATTTGTAATGGCAAAGACTTACTGCTGCCAACACGACTCATTAATTTCTTTCTCAGATTCTTGGCAGAGCTACTAAAGAAGATGCTAAATCAACACCAGAATCCTTGCTATCTTGAGCTCCGAATTCCTTTCCGAAGTACCCAATCAGGCCATTTTCAATCTCCCCCACTTTCTCGTTTCTGTCAGACTCCTCCTTTTTGTGTTCAAGAAATTTAATCAGGCCCTGCAGAGCAAGTAGAGGATCATTGCTCTTAAGCAACTGCTCCCCTACTTCAGCAGGAGTGACCTTCGTTGAGGCTATCAATTCCTCTGCTTCCAATACGAGTGGATGTTCTGTGATGTCCAGATAGTTCCTCACCAACATTCTCAAGCCGTACGGGCTGCAATACGACATGTGGATATGAACATCCATGCGTCCAGGGCGAAGCAGGGCTGGATCAAGCTTCTTTATGTGGTTAGTCGTGAAAATGATGATCCTTTCGTCTCCACAGCTCGACCACAACCCATCTATGAAATTAAGCAACCCTGACAATGTAACCTGCTTCAACAGAGAATACACAGAATTTAGAAATCAGTTTGAATTGAACAGATGTATATGTATACATAGTTAATAGCTTGCCTTTGATTGTTGATCATTTCTGTAAGGATACATTGGGGCAACAGGCACAGCTCCGTAACCCCTCTCAGATAGATCAAGGGAAGCATCAATGTCTTCCACAACAAGAATCGATCTATTCGCAGTCGAAATCAGCAATGACCGCAGTTCAGAATTGCTCGTAATATTAGTCAGCTCCAAATCATAAACATCAAAATTTAGATGGTTAGCCATAGCAGCAATCAGGCTTGATTTCCCTGTGCCCGGAGGACCATAAAATAGATACCCTCTTTTCCATGCCTTGCCAACTTTTCTATAGAACTCTTTCCTCTTAACAAATCTGTTAAGATCATCAGTGATCATGTTCTTAAGATCATCATCCATTGCCAATGTCTCGAAATTTGCAGGATGGTCCAAATTCACAGATTGCCATGGATTCATTTTTGTCCGACACATTACATTGTCGACTAGAGTGTACAATTTCAGAGTCTTTTTTTCTTCTTTAACCGCTTTAGATCTTTCCACAATATAGGGCAAATACTCATCAAACACCTTCTTTTTATGCTTCTTATGAAAAGTTAACTTCACATATTTCAATTCAGTTACAGAAGGAGTTGTGAATCGGAAGTCATCTTGACGGGGAACGTACCGTTGTGCAGTTTCTGACTTAATCATTCTCCAATTCACTCGAAAGCCACAAAACTCATCTGCGATTTCTTCGTGCTCTGCAACGGAAACAAGGATCTTCGACTCATTTCCGGGGAGTGAAGCCCTAAATCTCTTGGTGGATTGGTTGATTATCGTGCCGATGTAGAGCTCTGCTGCGCGAAACAGCTGATTTTCGATGAGCCCGTCGTACTCTTCCATTACGAGGGTTGCCTCATTGGAGAATGCAGCGAGACATTGCTGGAATTTGATTAAGAGAAAGTGGCGGAGCTGATCGGGGATGACGTCTCTTGTAACCGATCGGATTAACATGGCGGTTGCCGCCATCGACGCCGCCGCGGAGATGAGTGTTTTGGTCGGCGGCAGTTCAAATTTTGAAGTCATGATAGTGGTGTGGCTTTGAAAGAGGGGAGGGGATCGGATTTAACAAAAAAAAAAAAAAAACTGCTACGAAAATTTGGCTTTGCCCCTCAAAAATCGGAATAATAATCACGATTTTGGGAATCTTTCAACCGAAAACTTCTCTATAGTCTAAATTAAAAAATAATACTACTTTTTTTTTATTCAATTTTAGAAAACGTCTCCAACCATAAAATTTAGTTCCCTCCATCATGATTTTATTTACTCTCAATTTCTATTATTATATATGATAAATTCATAAATGCTTTCAGTTCAATAAGTACACATATTTTAAGAAAAATAAAATAATGTATAAAGTTATATTATTAAAATAATAAAATTAGTTAAATTAAAAGTACAAAGTAATAATTCTTCGGTCCACAAAAATTGTATAGCATTATGTTTACACCGACTTTAAGAAAAAGACGATAAGATACATGTATTGTGAATGTATTATGTGGTTCACTTATGAACAAAATAATTGACTGTTAGAATGATAATAAAAATAGCGATTTCAATAAATGGAAAGTGCATATTTTTTGTTGATGGACAGAAAAAAGAAATGATGCATAAATTTAGTGGACGAAAGGACTAACAATTTTTGTATATGGTGTGAAAATAATTATTGAATAGACAGAAAAGAAAAATATGCAAATAATCATAAGACGGGGGAGTATAAATGTGTGGTATTATTCGAACAAACATTGGGTTTTCACAAATATTTATTCATTTTTATTGAAATAAATATCTTTTTGTAAATTATAAAGGAAAATTATGTGTTATTATCAAAACAAATGAGTTTTGATAAATATTTATTTATTTTAATAAAAATAAATAAATTTCTATATAATAAAAGGGTAATATGCATGTATGTTACTATCGCAATAAATATTAGCTTTTCATAAATATTTATTTATTTCTATTGAAATAGTTATTTCTTTATACAGTAACACATGTAAGGTAGTGAAAAATGTGTTATTATATGAAAAAAAAAATGTGTTAGCACAAAAATATAAGAGTACTCTTAAGGATTGTGTTACCACAAAACAAATATTTATTACTATAAAAATAAATAGGTAGTACTGTAAGAACAAATAGTTGTTATCCTTATGGTAACACATGAAAACTATTGAAATATGTGTTACTAGATGAACGCAAATAATTTACTATGTTAAGAATAATATGTTACAATAATAAAAACTGTAAGTAAAAATATTTATTTATCATTGCAAATTTATTTAGTTGTCTTTATAATACTACATATATGTCTAATTTGGCGGGGGAGATGAGATAAGGGTTGAGAAAAGGAAAATGATGGGACTCTCGAGATAAAGTGAGAAAAAATATTTAATATGATGTTTTGTAGAATGTATTATAAGTATTATGAATTGTAATATTTTGTTTGGTAGAAGAAAAAATACATATAAAATTTTTAAGAAAAAATCCATAACCACCATTTTCATCTTCTCGGAGGAATTGGTCAAAAATAGCAACAACCACATCTTCATCTTTTCGCAGGAACTGGTCAAGAACACTAGAAATATTGCTGAAATTAAGTGAACGGAAAATCAAAACAAAAAAATATAATGGAATATCGAAAGCAGAATTAATTGAACGGAAAATCAAAGTCGGATTTAGTTGAAACGAAAATCAAAGCTGAAAATCGATTTCGACAAGTCCGGAAATTATTTCCGACAGCGAAAAATGGTATAATTGTCGAAGCCCAAGGCCGCTCGCTCTACTCTGAATCTGAAGCAGTTTTCAGGTGTTTGGTAGGCAAGAAACTGTTTTTTTCACGTGGTATTCATACCTATCAAACGCGCCCATAAGATATTGAAAGATGTGCTATTACATAAACAAAATAGTATTTCTTTTGTTTCAAGACTATCTTCACATTTTTATTAAGTATTTCTTTATAGTATGTAATAAAGTGTGAAAATAAAGTTGAGATGATAATAGTAATAATATGAAACAAAAAACCTAAATTAAGAGGGTGATTAATGTGATAATTGTTCAAAATTTGCTAGAAATTTCATGTATTATTTCCAACGAATTATTTACTATGTTTAATTGTCGATAAAGATATTATTTTACTATTTTAAAAAATTCAAAAACTTTTTAAAGTAAAATATATGTCTAACTATTATTGAAGTTAATCGAAGAAATTAAACTTGGGCTAGGCTTTAGAATGAAAAAAAGGTAAATTGAAGCCCAACAAATAGAGGCCATTTTCTGTTTATAATCGGCTCAACGGCCCATTTATAAAGCCATTTAGAGGCCATTTGCCGTGAACTACTCTCTTCCTACCCAAATTTTATAAACACGAATTTAAAAAAAAAATGTAACAAAATAAATAAAATAAAAATAATATAAAAAATTATGGAATTCACTAAAAAATAAAATAATAATTTATAAATATAATAATAAAATAATATTTTCGAAAAAAGAAATAAGAAAAAATTTAGAAGACAGGACGAAAATTGCAAGTGAAAATAAATTTTGGAGAGCATGAGACAAGCTGCCCAAGTGGAACCCACCTATTAAGTCATGTCAGCCAAAAAAAAAAGCAATTTTTTTTTTTTTTTAAAACAGAAAGAAAAGCAAATTGGAAGCACGATAATGAAGAAAAGTGATACAAATTATTCAGCGATTTTTGAAGAATTTAATTCTTTCTTTTTATATATCTAAGTTAGAATTTAGTGTGTAATTTGATTTCCTTTAAGGTTTAAGCTGTGGAAAACTCAAGAGTTCATGTTTTTCTTATATTTAAATTTAGTACTAATTTTTTATTAATTCTTTTATTTCAACATTTTAGTCATGATCTAATTTAATTTTAGTTTCAGTATTAGATCTATTTATAAAATTAGTGTGCTGATATATTTATAGTTTTGATTGGACTTTTTTTTTTTTTGGGGTAGATTTTATATGAAAATGGAAGATAAATTTATGGTAAAACTGTTTTAAAACATCAAGTATTTGATTAAGAGTATTAAAAAATTTATTTAGAATATAAAAATATAAGTAAAAAATCAACAACAATTAAAATATAATACCATTGACCCAATTTTTTATACCCTTGATAAGATTCTTGATGAAATATTTGATATTTTGAAACAATTCCATAATAAGTTTATTATGAACAATTTTCATATAAAAATTTGACTATTTCTTGATGTGAATGTTTCTATTGATGAGCCTTGTATATCTCGAATGATTAGTTGATTTTATTAGCATATGTATTGAAGTTTGTGTACATTGCAATGAGAATTCAGTGTACAGATTGAGTATATATGTGAATATTTTGATAAATTAATTTGAGTTAAATAGTAAATGACTTAATCGATAGAGAATTGGTTGCTAGATCCCCCATCATTAGGTATTAACTAGATACTTAGATCATCATTTAGTGAAGAGACGAAGCCGAGATATTATTAACCATGTTAAAAGTATTTAAATATTTATAATTTTAGAAGCCTATATAATTTAATTAGATGATAGTTGGTCCACATTGTTGATCTAGACATAAAAAAGATTAGTCTATACATATTTCTCAACACTTTTAGCACACATTAGAAAAATACGTTGTTATGTTATAAATTTTTCATGCACACTAATACCTGAAGTATTTCTCTCTTGAACTTTCTAGTCCGAAGTTAGAGAGTATTTCATTGTTTTTTAGTTTAATATTATTTAGCTTTAATTTTCATACAATTTGTTCTTCACTATAGTATCATGCCAATGTATAGCTTTAAGGTCTACTATACACTTAAATCCTTTGAGTTATATAAATAATCGATCTTAATCTACTTTCACTACAAGGACGATCCCTTGATCTTGCAATGGAATAGAATATATTTTTTACAAATCTCTCGATCAAGTCAGAGGAATGAGTAACAAATTAAGAAATACATATTTATTGATATATGATGCATGTGTCTTTATAGTTATATAAAGTACATATATTGTTTTTCAAGGACTAGTAACACTCATTTGTTGTAATACATGTTTGTTAATTTATATAGTAACACAAATGAAGTGAAACTCTGAACTCAGTCTTTGTGCTAGATTTTTGGAAAAATTCATCTAACTCGCCCAAGCTCTGCGAATTTTGACCTGAATCGGCCCATCAACCTCAAAATTATCATACCTGTCTAATTTAAACATTTTTTATGATAGAATATTATTTCACTCGTTCTTGAGAATCATATTATATTCAATTTGTCCACACACATACAAGTTATATTACATTATGTGTTAATTATGCATTAACTAGGAAGTCATAATAATAACAATAATAATAATTATTATTATTATTATTAATTAATAATAATAATAAATTAATTATTATTTCATAATACACTTATTATTTTATTCATTTTCAATATATTATAATCTTTAGATAAAAATCTCTATCTAAATATTTAAATTAATTTATATTATTAGACACCCAATTAGTTAATGAAATTTTGGATTTATTACAAACGGATGCCTGTCCATTTGTTAAGTATCAATTTTGTTAACTACAATTTGGTTCAAAATTGGTCTCTTTCTATAAGGTAGTGTTTGTTTATACGTAAAGGTGAATGAAACACATTTGAATGAGAAAATTTGAACGGGACAAATTTAGTGAATAGTAAATTTGTGTATAGATGGGTATATATAGTAGAGGTACATGAAGTTTTATGTCCAATTAATACTTTTAACTTTTGAGTAATGATAACTTACTATTTTATTATTGTTAATTAGTGGAGGTAATTATTGAACGACTATGCATGGATTATATTTTTGGTAGTATAATATATAAATTATACATTACCAATTTAAATAATTTAAAAATAAATAAAATCCATGATATATAATTTTTAAAAAAAATTAATTGATAATTATTGTAACACAATATTAATGGGTCTAAAGTCCACTTAGCTATGGTAAGATCCAAGTCATCGTTTCCTGGCCTAGAGCCCCAAGAACCCAAGGTCTCTGGACAAGGCCCCAGAGCACAAAGACCAAGAAGAGAATCCTTCTAAGGCGCGTGAGCCAGGACAAGACCAAGCTAAGAGGACCTCGATGACACCTCGTTCGAACCTTAGCAACACCTCTCCCACCTTGCTTAATGTCAGCGATGTCAAGCAACCTCGTCAGACGTTTACCAGCTCCCAAAAGCAACAACCTAAAGACCTCGTACCTTGGCTGACAAGACGAGGTTCAGAGTCTAGTCTGATGATAAGATCAAGCCTATATAACAATCTGTAATAGAGTAGACCTCATAGAATCAGCTGAGCAAAGCCCACTACAGGAGACTTTACTACGGATGCTTAGTTGTCCATCTCTCATTGGACATCATTCTTTCTGTGCTAAGGATTTGACCTAAACCCTACCGCTGTTAAAATTCTTGCACTTAATGCATGGATTTCATTAAATACTAAGTCAACACAATGTATATTCCTTGTAACTATAAATATTGCTTCAATACACATAATAAAGAATCTGAAACCTCAAGTCCAAACTCTACATAAGACTCGGCAAATTTGGTGTCTTTATTTCTTCCTTCTAATGTTCTTAAGCTTCATTATTCCTTCAAACATTCAAGCACCAAATCATTTGTATTTATTGGCATGTTAAGATCTAAGGCAGAACAAGCCCATTTATTGCTCATAAATATTGATCCTTCAACAACAAT
>JAPKLY010000323.1:221268-332597 GCA_026898435.1 Prunella vulgaris
ATGTACTTATAATTACACTGAAATTTAACAGTATATAAATATAATTAGTATATAGTAGTACTTTTGTTTTGTGCATGTAAAATTTAATATACTAATAATTTTAAGTTTCGAAGATTTTATATCTTTTTTCTCTGCATTCATATTAGCGTTTGCTCAACTTTAACTCCGATAGTTCGTCCGAGCTTTGTAGTTTGTACAATGCATGTAGTGAGTCGAAACGTATTCGTCTTACAAAAAAAACGTATTGGTCTTAAAAAAAAAAAAGAAGATATTTTCATTTTTTCTTTTCTTTTCGACATTGCTGTACTTTATTCAAACAATACTCCAACACTTTAAAAATAAAATTAAAACAAAAGATTCGAGCGAATATACCACAGTAGTGGAGCCATTCAATTCTTTTCTTTTTTTTCATTTCAAATAATTAATGAGAAGATAGGTGATCATAATTTGGAATATATTTAAGTGGGAGTCTAAATGTCCCATTCATACTTGATAGAAAATTAACTTTTTTTTTTTTTCGGAAAAGCTGGAGATATTTTAATATATATTGTTAAGATAATATAAAGTTGGTGGAGTTCGTGTGGAATGCACACTCCTTCAATTTTATATCCGTAATCCACGAACAAAGTCTTGTCGAAATTATTTTCATATATAATTTATTTATATTTTTATAATAATGGTATTAATTTATTGAAATTAATAATTTTATTAAAAAGTTGTTTCCTTAAAATTCAAATTAATTATTAATTACCTCCATCTTAATTTGTTTGTAAATTTTGGCATAATTAATTTTATTTCAGTATCTTTATTTTACATATTTTTCACCTTTCTTACAAATTTATCCCTCTAAAGTTATCCTTTTAAGTAAAATATATATTTAAATTGTTAAATTAATATTTTTATTTAGAAAATATATTTTACACTCTACTTATCCTTTTTCTTTTTCATATTTAATTTTATATCCCTAACCAATTATATGGGTGAAACTATAGGAAGAAAAAGATGTTTCTTAATTTATTAAATAAACTGTCAAAAGAAATAGCGAGGGATACATTATAAAATTATTCAATATAAAACCCACCCACATATATGTATATAAATCATATTTTACTGTTTCATCTTAGTGCTTTCCTCTTCGGCAATCCATTTTGATATCTATTGGCGCATTAAAGTATGTGCCATAAATTAGGTTCTTCTTTATTCGAGATCAAGATATATAATCCTTCTTCACATTTTGCTTTTTTGGAATATTTCACAATTTTTTTTTATTAAATTTCAAAATGTATAAAAATTAATAAATATAATTTTTTTATTATTAAATTTCACATTCATGTATATACTCTATTTGTAATTAAACAATGCGTCAATCTTTTTATGAAAGAAAAATCTGGAACAAAAGTAGTAGATAAATAAGTAGGAGAAATAAGTAATTTGCCCTAAAAAAAAAGGCAACGAATTGTCCTAATTAATCACTTTAGAAAGATTTGTTTGCTAGAAATTCATTTTAATTAAAATGAACGAATACTGATCAGAGATTCTTCATGCACCTTCATTTTTAGATAAAATCGAATTAAACGAATTTCATAAATAAATAAACTATATTCATCCTCGTCTAAAAATCTAAATTTATAGGAGATGTGAAATTAATTTGATAAATTATATTATTTTTTATTACTTCCGTCCCTTAAAATATTGTAATATTTACAATAATTAATAAAAGGTTTAATATGAATAAAATATCATGTAGGGTGGAGATTTGAAGATAAAGATTTAAAAAGATATTTTTATTTTGAGAGTATACAATCTTTTGTTGGACAAATTAAAAAATGACAGTACGTATGCAAATTTTTCAGAGACAAAAATAATAGTAATAATTTTTTTATTCACCCATAAACTGAGAACTCAATTTTCTCATTTGGCAAGTAGACTCAACTAGTGAACAATTTATTATAGGTGAAATTACTTTCTCTAATACTACACTGCCAGAAGATAAACAATTGCCGACAAATTTCCAATAATATTTTTTTAATTATGTAGGCATTTTCATTCCATGCCCTATAAACAATTTGCTAAGGAAGTCAATTTGCCTACGAAATCAAATTCCAAAGTATAACCAACAATCATTTTGCGTGCAAATAATCTTAATGAAAATTACATATGCAAATTATTTATAGGTAAAAGTAAAAAATATCGATATAATTAAAAAGAACTTGTAAGCAATTCCGTAGGCAATTAATTCTCACCACGAAATTTTTTCTTAAAATTTTTGTAGCCATATATAAATTACAAATTTTATCGACAATACTTTATTTTCTTATAGTGCTATAAAATTATAAATTTAAAATTCATAACTACAAATTTCTATATCCAAACACAACTTAAAAAAAAGGATTATAATTTTATAAGTCCAATAACTTGACACAAATTTGATTTTGGTCTCAATCAATTGATATTTTTATTTTGGTCCTATAAATTTAAAAATATTTTGAAATTGGTCCTATTACCTGTAATAGCAGGTTGTATAGTTCTTTGTTATATTTTTTATTACAAGTTGCATTGATGATTGAATCTTAATGTTTGAGGGGCAATATTTATTTAAATAATTTCTTATAATTATTTTTTAAAAATTCAAATTATCAAAATTTGTTAAAAAGTTTCAGAATATTTTCAAATTAGATCAGGTTCTAAAAGTTAAACCAGCAACATGTGTTTTGTTAATAATAATAATATATAAATAAAATAATCTCAATATTAATCAAGAATTAAAATTTTAGTATTTATATTTAGAATTTTGAAATTTATAAAAAAAATACTAAACAAAGAGAATATATTACTCCTTCCGGGCAATAATTTTATTCTTAACGAAATGGACGTGACTTTAAAAATTATATAATAAAAATGTAAAATTCATTTATAAATAAAATAATTATTTTTGGAGATAATAATAAAATAAAGTAAATGAGAATAGATTTTTAAAAGAATATAAATACGGATTGCGTATAATTGTAAATATCAGATTTGTTTACATTTGAAAACTTATGATTTAATTCATGAATAGCTAAAAACTCATATGTGTACGTCTTTCTTTGATGACACATTAGCTAGTGTTTGGTTTAAAAAAAAATTAATCGGAAGAAGAATTTTTTTAATTGGAAATATATAGTAATTATAATATGGTTAAAAAAAGATTAAAAAAAACATATATATATACATAATATTATTTTTCTAAATAAGATAATATATAATTATTATATTTTATTACTTACTCTCTTTTCATCTTATAATCCTCCTCCTCAACTAAATAAATAATAAAATATATTAACTTAATTCTTTGCTTATTTGTTTATTTATTTATTTTTAATATTATTTATTAATCAAGAATTATTTCTAAAAATTTATTTACGTTTAGTATTATTTATTAATTTAATTCTTTTATTATTTATTTGTTAACTTAATTTATATTATTTAATAAATAAATTCTTTTATTATTTATTAAGTTAATTTATAAAAAATACTAAATAAATAAATTTAATAACTTAATTAAAAAATATTAAACAAATAACTAATAAAAGAATTAACTAAATAAAAAATCAAATAAATTAAAAAAATTTAAACAAACTAACCAATAAATAATAAAATATATTAAGTTAATTCTTTTATTATTTATTTGTTTAACATTTTTAATTTATTTGATTTTTTAAAACAACTAAATATTTTTCTATAGCTTATTTGTATTATATTTTTTTATTTGAAATTAGTATTTTTTATAAATTTCAAATTTTTAAATATAAATAGTAAATTTCTAAAAATAATTTTTGATTAATATTGAGAGTATTTAATTTATATATTATTATTAACAAAGCAAGTCAGATATTAAGACTCAATTATCAATGTCACTTGTAATAAAAAGTTAAACAAATAACTATATAATCATTGACCGGTTGTGCAACCTGCTATCACATGTAATAAAACAAATTTCAAAATATTTTTAAATTTATAGGACCAAAATTAAAATGAGCAATCGATTGGACCCAAAATCAAATTGGTGTCAATTTATTGGGCTTATAAAACTATAATTCCTAAAAAAAAAAAATTACATTCCACCTAAAATTTCGAAAGTTTATAGAAATGTGGAACTAAAACGGTTATGAACCCAACAACTAAAAATAAATAAAAATAGAAAAACGATAAAACACTTCATTTATGGCGTGACATGCATGCCTTCAAATCCGCCACCTTTATGCTTCATCATTTTGAATTACAATACAAACTCTTATTAAGAAATTAGTAAGTTAATCCCCCAACACCCCACCCCACCCCACCCCACACACACAATTAATAAAAATTTACTCCCATAAAGTTCAACATCCACATATTTATATAAAATATTACTCCCTCCATTCCTTATAAATTTTTGGACACTAATATTAAAAATGGTATAAAAATATTGATACTAGTACATGGGATGTAATGGAGAAAAGTGAAAAAGTATTGAAAATGGTGTAAAATGTATTGAAAATAATAATAAAGAAGTAGATAGTAATTTCCTAAAAAATATAAAAAAGCAAATGAGCAACATATAATGAAACGGACGAAAATGATAAAATGAGCAACTTTATAGTGGGATGGAGGGAGTATTACTTTTTCACTTTTTGAATTCACGTTACACTAATTAAATTCAATTAACTTCTTTATTTTTTATATAAATTTTATTAAATTATCCAATTCCATTTTTTTATATTATGTATGTTTGCAAGTTTCTACAGAAGTGAGGAGTAAATATATCGCACACTCCACTAAACATGGAATTTTTGGTTCTATAAATATGCATTAGTTTGGAGGAGTGTGGCCACCACACTCTCTTCCCAACAACTTTATTTCCTTAACAACCAATTCTCTCTCTCATACACTTCTTCTCTCCATATCCATATCCATACTTCATGGCTAATCCCACCCAAATAAACCCTAAGCTCGCCCTCGAACAAAACCAAGAATTCGACTACTCCAAACGCTCCCAGTGGCTGCGGGCCGCCGTCCTCGGCGCCAACGACGGCCTCATCTCCACCGCCTCCCTGATGATGGGCGTCGGCGCCGTCAAACAAGACATCAAGGCCATGATCCTCACCGGCTTCGCCGGCCTGGTCGCCGGCGCCTCCTCCATGGCCATCGGGGAGTTCGTCTCCGTCTATTCCCAGCTCGAAATAGAGTTGGCTCAAATGGAGAGAGAGAAGAAAAGGGCCGGAGGAGAGGGAGGCGGCGATGCTGAGAGCTTGCCGAACCCGGCTCAGGCGGCCGCTGCTTCGGCTCTTGCTTTTTCGGCCGGCGCGATCGTGCCGTTGCTGGCTGCTTCTTTCATAAGGGAGTACAGGGTGAGGCTTGCAGTGGTGGTGTCGGCAGTGACGGCGGCGCTGGTGGTTTTTGGGTGGCTTGGGGCGGCGCTGGGGAGGGCGTCGGTGGTTAGGTCGTCGGCTAGGGTTTTGGTAGGAGGGTGGTTGGCCATGGCGATTACGTTTGGTTTAACCAAGCTTATGGGATCAAGGGGACTATAATTAGAAAGAGTTGCGCACCAAGTGCACCGTTACAATTTAAGTATATTTTTTAAAAATTACATAAAATATTATTAAAATATCACTTTAACTGATGTAATTTTAAAAAAAATATACTCCTTCTGTCCATAAAAATTATGCATTTTTTTGCACGTGATTTAATGCAATATATATGTCGAATGATATTTTGAGGTACATTTATGAATAAAGTGAATATTTTTGGACCTCACAATATCTCAAAATATCTTTCGACATATTGCATTAAACCACGTGAAAAAAAAATACATATTTTCATGGACTGAGGAGTATTTAAGTTGCAGGAGACACCTAAGTGCATGCAAGCCTTGTGTATTTAGAATTTGTTATTAATTTAGAGGTCGTGTTTATTATGATTTGAGTTGATGAATGTGTTGCACGAATTGTGTTGATGAAATGTACGAGGAAGCCTATTGTCTCCACGGTCACATGGTTAAAAGACTATTTATTTTAGATAATGTGATTTGATTATATTGAAAAATATGGTTTGATTGTACCGAAAAATTTATGCTATTATTAATTTTATTGCAACTTTTTTATTGTAAACAATCCTTACTCTTTTGTATAAATAAATATTTTTTTAATATAAACAATTTCAACTGTTAAATAAGTGTATTGTATATCAGGTAAATTGGAAAACTTGGCGAAATATATTAATACAACTTTTACTTTTATAAAATTTGATGAAGAAGTTTTCAAAATTGAAATTGGAAACTTCACACCTACACTCACAAATATATATATATATATATATATATATATATATATATATATATGCTTCATGTATTTGCCGGCTAATTGTTTTGTTAAAATGAATTTAATCTAATAATTTAAGCGTGTATGAATAGAAAGATTTCAACTATGGATTTTAAATACTTGATTTTAGTATAAATTAAAAGAATTTCAAATTCTTAGAAAATCTATTGTCATTTGAATTTCTTAGATTTTGAATTTCTTAGATTTTAAATCTCTTACTCACTATGTTCATTAAATGTATGCACCTCTCTTTGCACGTGTGGTTTAATTCAATATATTGGAGGATATTAAGGGGTATTGTGTGATCCGTTTATGAAAAAAGATTATATTTTTAAAATTACATCATCTGCACTTTTCAAAAATATGATCTTTATCTATAAACGGACCTCACAATACCTCAAAATATCCTCTAGTATATTGCCTTAAATCACATATAAAAATAGATGTATATATTTGGTAGACGGAGTAAGTCATAAAACACAATATAAAGGTCATTTTATCGTGATAATATACATAAGGATAACGCGCTTGCATAATCGCTTCTTTCTAAGGGAGCTATTAAATCAATCCATTTTGTATATGTGTCTAATTTCAATTAAAACAGCATAAATTACATTATGCTAACTTAAAGTGTAAGTGTTATTCTATACGTATATGCATTTATAAAATAGAGAATATTATTAAAGTGTAAGTGTTATTCTATACGTATATGCATTTCTAAAATATAGAATATTATTTTTTCATCCTGTAACTTTATTTTCTTTTTATTTTGGTCCTATTAAGTTTTAAAATTTGATTTTCGTCCTCTAATTTTACCTTCTTTTGATTTTGATCCTATTAACTTTCAAAGTTTGATTTTTGTCTGTAATTCATTTATTTTTATTTTTGTCCTTTAATTTAACTGTTTTAAAAGTCAACCGACTTGATCGATTAGTTAGTGACTAGTCGCTAGTCGGTCCTTATCCGACCCGATTTACACCAAGTCGCTAAAAAAACATTTAGGGGTAATAGTCGGCGTCTAAAGCCCATTAGACAATGACTAGACCGATTAGATAACGATTAGATCAATTAAATGCAGACTAAGTCGTTCCCGATTAGGCATGTTTCCCCCTTTTAATTTTTTTTTTTTTTGCATACTCTAAGTAATTATAATAAAATTAAATTAAATCAACTAAAACATTAATTTCCTTTTGATTTTTAAATTATCACTTTATTAAATTTTGAGTTTTATGGCTGTTATCACTTATAATTTTAATATTAAAAGGTGGTAATATTAATTTTTTATTATTATTTTATCTACAATGTATTATTAATTTATTAAGTAATTAATAATATTTACCATTTAGGTGCTTTCAATTAGTCCTCGACTAATCCCCGATTAGTCCCTCAAGTCGCTAGGCCCTAGTGATCCGACCGACTAGCGACTAACGACTTTTAGAACATTAATAATTTTACCTTTTTTTTACATGGATTCAGTCCCAAGTAAAAAAATTCTTTCAAAAACTTCAACATCACAATAGTTAGGATTTTTTTTTTTCATTTTACCTTTTTTTTATTTTGGTCCTATTAACTTTTAAATTTTTATTTTCTTCATGTAACCGTATTTCTATTTTATTTTAATCCTATTAACTTTCAAATTTTGATTTTCGTCTTGTAACGTGTATATATATATATATATTTTAGTCCTGAGACATCCCTCATCCAATTTTATATTCCTAATTTAAATTTTTTATAGTCTTCATTGAATATTAAGATGAATAATAGTGAGGAGAATTTAGAGGTTTTATAAGATTGAATATACACGGATGGGGATGTCGGATGACTAAAAACAAATACAAAAATATGTAAGTTACAAGATGAAAATCAAAATTCAGAAGTTAATAGGATCAAAATCAAAAGTTGGTAAAATTACATGATGAAATCAAAATTTAAAACTTAATAGGACCAAAATTTAAAAAGAAAAGTAAAGTTATAGAATAAAAATATTTTTTTTTTCAATATTTATATAAAAAGTAAATACTACACTTAATTCATAAAGTACTACCACATTACTCCTTAAAACATTACTTTATCTTTTACTTTATTCCACTCTTTTTCTTAATATGTATGCCCTCCCTCCTTGCAAGTTCTTGTGAGATGGAGGGAGTGTTTTTCTAAAAGTTATCAATTACAATAGTTTTTTAAAAATAATTAATTTCAATAGTTTCTTCTATCACTAGTTATAACGACCTGGAACTGTATTTCAACATGCTGCAGTCAGAACTGCAATTTCCTCCAGAGGGGAATCACCATTCCGCCATAAGGGGGACCACCGCAAGAGGAAATAATTTTTCCCTCTTCGTGTCTCAAACCCAAGATCTAGGAGTCTTAAATAGATGAACTCTAACCATTTAAGTAGCAAAATCTATACCGGTTTTTCACTTTTCAACTACAGTATATCACTTTCAAATATTAAAGATTTTGTGGGTGTATTAGATGAAACATGTATACAGAAAAAACGACATAACATTTTATAAGTGAATGCAATTATTTAAAAGTGATACATTTTATGATGAAAATTAATACTCCTTTTGTTCTACAAGAATTTTCATATTTTTTTATATGAACATCTCACACAAATTTTTGCACAATTAAAAAATATTGATCTACATACACACTCATAAAATTATATATATATATATATATATATATATATATATATATATATATATTCATATGTCACTAGTTTATTTTAAAAACATATTTTTCTTAATAATATGTGCAAGTTTCTGGAAAAAAAAAAAGTATTACTTTTTGTACCGGCCATTAGTAGAAATCCCCATCGGTTCCTCATGGTAGTCGAAAATTATAAAGTGATAATGTTTAAAATGAAAATTGGTGACGATTTACCTTGTTTAAAAGTGATACGCATCTAAGTTTTAAATTCAACAACCATGTGCATTATGCTGCCTATGCATAACAAAAAATGACCTTATTTTTAAAAGGAATATATTTAAATTTACAGAATCAATATCAAAATGTGTAACTCACATGAACCAAATTTAAATTCATAACAGATTGTAGGACTATAAAAATTTTAATCCCTAAAATTAAAGTTAGGAAAAAAATTAGTTATTTGGCTGAATTCTTTTTTGGCATTGTAATGTCACACAATTTCTTTTTGCCATTTTGATAAGTGTTTTACATAAATACCACTCGTTTAAATTTTTTTAGTATAAATTTAAAATATTGAGACTATTAATGAAGTCAATTCCCATCAATTCCAAATAATTTATCGGGTAAGCTGCGAACATGCAAAATTTCAAAAATTGTTAAAAATATTTTGTCGATGTGATTAAATACAATTTAGCCACAAACAATGACTATTTTGTACTTCTTCCGTCTTAGGGATGTTTTCATCTTTGTAAGTGCACACTTTCTAAGAAAAGTAAAATGATGTGTAAAGTTATATTATTAAAATATAGTATGTATTGTGTGATCATGAACCACTTTTTAATAAGATAAAAAAATTCATAAATATAAATCTTATATCACAAAGTATTTATATCATGAAAATAATTTATATAATATTTTAACTTAAAATAATGAGATTAGTTGAATTGAATATAAAAGTGATGATATTTTGCATAAATATATGAATATTGTGAGAATAAAATTAATATAATAGGATGTAAAAATAATTGTGGGATGAAAAAAAAAAGAAAAATATGAAATCAATTATTGGAGGGAGGGATTATAATTTTCTCACTAAGGTCGCGAATGTATTACTATTACCCTGTGTTTTAAAAAGCGGATCGGACCGACCGGTCCGACCGCTACTCGGACACCTCTCCGGGCCGTTTTAGTACGTTGGACCGGACATTTTCAAAAGCGCCCGAAAAGCGGTAAAAACCGGGTCGGACCGATCACTCGTTGGACCGGCCGAAACGGCACTTTGACAAAATTTTTAATAAAATCGTATTTTCTTATACAGAATTAACTAAATTAATTATATATATTATACATATTAAGTATAATTTAATAATATAATATCTAATTTTAATTCATAACCCTAGATAATAGATATAGTTTCACTTCCTGGAAACACAATTCTAAGTCTCCACCATCCTCCAGTATAATATCTAACTTTAATTTAGTATTTCAATAAAATTTATTCATATGATATATAATTTATTAGAATATATATATATAAATATTTATAATTATATATTATACATTTATGAAGTCACGCCGATTCAACCGCTTTAAAAATAGTTAGACCCGGTTGAATCCGATTCGACCCAAAATATTAAGGTGGCCGGGTCAACTTCCGCTTCCGCTTTTAAAACATAGCTATTACCCCATAATCGCTCAAAAAAAAAAAAAGTCAGCAACTTTTAGCTCTGACTGATCCTACACACAAATCTCAGTTCATAATTACGCTGGTAATTTCCAATTTGAGAAGTAAAATCTGCATCTTATCAATGTAAGCAAATATCAAATTATTTACGCATTTATTCCTCCCCTGAAATTTGCCCTTCGTTCTGGTAAAATGTGGATGTGAATGTGATATAGGGCAGAGGAGGAAATTGTAGATCCGAAGAGGGCTCTTGAGGATTCTTGCAGATCTAAATGCACAAAGCCTTATGTTGATTATCAGGTGATCAACGATTTTTCATTTTCCTCATAAAAATCATTTCTAGTTATTCGATTGATTTACTGTGTAATTCAGTTGCTATCTTTGCCCATGTTTAATTTGACCTCAAATTCTCTGTTTCAGTACTTAGTGATAGACTGTTCTTTGCAAATCAAAAAAGAAAAAAAAGGTGCAAATTAAATTGTAATTGATTGTTCATGATAATTTATTTTAGGGAAAAGATTATTTCCCCAAATTGAAGTGCCCTTTTATGGTCAATTGTGCAAAAATATATTTGTTGTACAATCGTGACTTTTCTATCTTTACTTACCCATTTCTCCAACTTCTTTACAACAATACTGGGTGTATTTTAGTGCATTTGGAGGAAAAAATAACAATTTTGTACAATTGGTAAAAGAAAAGACTTGGGCTCTTGAAAGTTAGGCATTTTGTACATTTTCTCTTTATTTTATGACAAAAATTTATGTGAACTGAGTTCAGATAAAGTCGGGTTCACAAGAGAGTTACTCTTATTTTATTTCCAATTTTTCGGATTCCACATCTTGGTTTTCATTGAACTAAGTGATATTATACTGTTTACAAATGTTAAACGTTGTTATTTGAGGTCCAATGGAATCATCCTTTGAATGTGTGAATTCCGTCAAGATTCAAGGATTGCAACTCATTTAACAAAGTTGAGATATTTGCGAAAAAAATCTACTACCTCTGTCCCGCGATACTTTTCATAAATAAGAAGGCAAACAGAATAAAAAAAAAGGGGGGGAGTAACGATTGGCATTTGGAGGGATAATTTTTGTAAGCTTTATGTATAAAGTAAATAAATTGGTTGGATTGTATAAGTGGAGCCAAAAATAATGGCATTTTGTGTGAATTTGTGAGGGTAGAGTTTATGGAGGATTTTCTATTTTAAGGGTGTGAAAGGTGTTTCTGGACGGACAAAAAAGGAAAATGTGTAAGGTATTCAGGGACGAAGTAAGTATATGTTATTGTATCAGTAAAACTTAAATGAATCACACGTACATGCTTGTATTAAGAATCAAAGTTGTATGTGTACGGAAACATTGATTTAGTACTTTTATCCACTCCAAGGAAGTATACAATATGGGTGATATTATATGTAAGAGTTGCTTGTGATTTTCAGATTTTTCGATAGATTCGTTATAAGGATTTTGGTTTGAAAGAATCCATAAACCAAATTCACCAACATGTTTTATAACAAGATTGTCAATTCTCAACACACCAATTTAGATAGTGAAACTCTATGAGTGGTCATACATGCATAATCATGACAAAGCATCTTATATTTGGAGCTGTAGGAGCTGAGATCATCATAATGCAGAGTCTCCCTCTTGGTTAATATGTTGAGACAATCATAAGGAAAATTACTACTCCCTCTTTATAGGCCAATGTATAATTACATCACTCAACTGTTACTCTTACACGAAAACTGATCCTTTGTTGTTTGTGCTCGTAGCAATGTGTTAAGAGAGTTGATGCTGATGATTCCGGGCAAAAGCACTGCACAGGGCAGTACTTCGATTACTGGTCGTGTATTGATAAATGTGTAAGTGTTGCAAGTTTTAGCATTCTCACCTCAACTTTTATCCATCTATATGTTATTGCTTTAATCAACGGCGCATGCAGGTTGCACCAAAGCTCTTTCAGGAACTGAAATGAGTGGATGATTGATCTAGAAGTACTGATCGTCTGCTATCTTCTTCGTACGTGTTATATCTGAGTTTCCGTGTTTCAACGCGACTTAGCCCGATATAAAAATAAATATACGGATTTTTATGATGATGAAATGAATAAATAGCTAGCTAGCTAGGATTGCTAAACAAATATTGTTGATCATTTTATGTAGTGTTGCTCAAATTTGAATCATTTTAGTGTAATATGTTCTGGGTTTTTCTGAATTAAAATGAATTTTATGTGGTGCATTTTGTGTTGTGAAGTGATTTTGTATACATATATACAAGACTTAAGAGTGCTAGAAACTATGGTTCTGTGAGTTATGGGTCCAAAAATCTGGGTTTCGGTTGAAAAATCTTGATATTTATGATTTTCGTATTTGGTTATCTGAAAAGTGAAAGCACGTCCAGCTTTTGATTTTTTATTTTATTTAAGGCAAAGTTCGAAAAAAAAATCAAAACTTGTGTTCGAATAGATTTCCAAAGTTTGTCTTAAATTTTGGTTTTTATATTTTTCGAAAATTTATTCAGAAATTTTTTCCCAAAAATTATCCTAATTTTTGAATAATCAGATCCCAATATGGATAATTTATAATTTCGAAAATAAATGCTCACAACAATCAAACAAGAATAATATCCCACTCATAGTTTGTGTGCGCATTCACATGATTATACATATATTACTCGCATGCCAAAATTTAAAAAAAAAAATCTTAAAAGAATATAAAATCCAAGAAATGTAATTTAAAAAATCTTAAAAGAATATAAAATCCAAAAAATGTAATTTTTTTCTGGGATGGGGATAATATATTTGAAATCACAATTTCAAATTCTTTCTTTTTTCCTCTAATTCATACTCACAACGCCCCACAATAATTTGTACACTTTTTATTTAGACATCTTATACAAATTTGCACACAACTAACACTCACAAATATATATACATATTTCTTATATGTTATTACTTTATATATAAAATATATTTTTTTTAAAAATGTGTTATCTTGTAGGGTGTTAATTTCTAGGGGGGTGGGGGAGTATAATTTTCTATTATTTCTATCATGATAATTGTTGTAAACTTGTAACACAATTTATCAGGAGTTCAAGACTCGATATGACTGATGTCAGGCTCAACTCCTCATGACCCAAAGTATGGGAAAAGGCCATGAAATGACTAAAACATGGTCATTGGGCGGACGAAATCAAATATCAGGGGTATAATGACGACATCGTCTAGTCGAAGTAAGGCCCAGAGACCAAGCGCAAGTTCCAGACGTCATCGACTGGCACCACACAATGTCGACTGTCATCTCCCAACGACGATAGGCCGCGACTCGCATCATTTCAAGTCAGCGAGGCCCAAGCGAGATCAAGTCAGAGACCTCAGACCTTGATCTCAAAGACGTAGCCCCCCAGAGTTGGTCAGAAGAAGATCAAGCCAAGTATGGCATGCAATAAATGCCCGCCCCCACTTGAGCGGCAGTACAATATCCATTTTAGGAAAGATTTGGTACACTAGACTTAATTTAAGTAACTAGACTGAGTTGTCAACCTCCTATTGATGTAAACCAACCTGTCAACCAAGATTTAGCGGATTTAATAGTACTTGCTCAATCTCAACATTAAATGCTCTGATTTGGTGTATATTGAGGCAACCACAAAGTGTTCATCGTGTAAATGTAAATAAGACTATTTATAAGTCAAATGGTATCACAAAATACTCATTCAAGTTCAAGTTCTGCAAGACAAACTTGACAAATTTTTTTGCATTTACTCTTAAGCATTTTACTTCTCCATCATTCTTCATCATTTACTAGTTATTAGGATTCCTTAAACAACCACCACATAAAATTCATGGAGCGTTGAATTCACTAACAACAATAACGAAGACAAAAAAAAAAAAGTAAAATTTTAAGTTTAGGATAAGTATCTGTTAAAAAGAAAGAAAAAATAAAATTTGTACTTTTTTATCTATATTACACGGAGATCAATATTAATATATTTGAATCACAATCTCAATTCTTTCTTTTCTCTTCTAATTTATATATTTTTTATTATTTCTCCTCATTCCTATCATATATCCAAGTAATTCATATTAATTTTCAAACTCCCATAATTATCTAAAATTTTCAGTCTTTCTTTATTATCAAAAATTATTCAGATTCTCAATTTTCTTACACTTTAATTTTATAAGTATATAATAAAAATTAATTATAGAGTATTATTAAATAATAAAATAAATAATTTTTTATTGAGTTAAGTTATTAATAAAGTATAAACGAATTGAGATTAGATTGAGTTACATATAAATTGTCCATGTGAAGAAAAAAATAATTATTTATTAAATGACTGGTTTGTTAGTAAAGATAGTCAAGTTACAAACGGGCCATTATCTATATTGAACCAACTTCACAAATCAAAATCCTTATGTATTTTATTTTATTTGTAAAAATATAGTTGGAGGGGTATGAGATTGAAGACTGTGCAACAAAAGACACAAGCACGGTTTCTGAGAATTTTTCCTTGCTCACTCAAATGGACTTTGTCGAAAAATGTACAGAATTTTTTGGAAGTCCAATTATTTATTGGTAAATCAAAATCTCATGTCCGTGAAATTATTTTCACACTTGAAAATGACATTCGAATAAAAAAAATATAAATTAAAGTTAAATAATTAAAAGTATTACTCTTTCCGTCGCAATATTTTTTTATAGGTGGTGTTTCACGCATATTAAGAAAAAGTAAAGTACGTGAGTGTGAAGTTAAATAATAAAATATAAAAAAATGTATTTTATTGACTTTTGTGAGTGTGAGTTGTTTCCTTTTTCGGGGTGTGAAAAAAGAGTTGAGTTTATCATGGGACAAAAGGAGTATTAACTTATGTAAGTATAGAATATTTTTATTTTAAGTGTATGAAAATATAATGAAGGTTCCAAATAAGATAAAGTGTAAAATATAAAATTGGAACGGAGTGAATGTATTTATACATTACTCTTTTTCTTTTTTATTATTCTTTGTACTTCTGTTCTTTATATTGACACTCACTTTTAAGCACCAATGTACTTTACCAATACAATTCTGCCTCGTGCAAATTTATGTTTTTTAACTTTTAACATGCAAGTGCAAACGTCAAAAATTAAAGAATATATAATGTGAAGTACAACGAATAAAAAAAAAATTGAAGAATGTAGAATATGAAGTCCAAGTATGATGCAATGACATGAAGTAGCTAATAAAGAAGCCAAACCGCAAACAGGAGATACTATGAACAAAAATCACTCAATGCTATTATTCCAATGCAGCAATCCCCCAAAATTGCGATAACTGGGTTTCAATAACCTACTGAGCATGTTTTCATTCCGCAGTTTCAAAGAAGGAACAAACTAGACGAACTAAGAACGACGAAAACAATCGAAACAACACCGTTCCATTTCAAACATAACAGCAGAGAAAAATGTCTTCAAGGTTCGGTGCCAGCCAAAATATTACAGTGCTGAGCACGAACACATCTACCAAAACATAACCTCAATAAAAAGTAAATTTAAAAGAAAAAAAAGGATAAATAATACTCTAGATATACCAAAACGACGACCTCACAAGTCACTTCAAGCGCTCAAAACTGCAATCCACACACATAAGTTGATACAAGAAACATGAAATAGATGTTCATCACCAGCTTAGAAACACTTCCTGTGAACAATTGCAGGGCCCGACTCATCGTACTCTGTCTTGGTAATCCACATCTGTCACCACACAAATAAATTAATAAATAAATATAAAAATAGAAATCCGAGCATGCATGCTTATGCATCATAGAGCATGAAAGCTTACCTGCTGGAAAGTACTAAGGGAAGCAAGGATAGATCCTCCAATCCAGACACTGTACTTCCTTTCAGGTGGTGCAACCACTTTGATCTTCATGCTGCTCGGAGCAAGAGCTGTTATTTCCTTGCTCATACGATCAGCAATACCTGGAAACATAGTTGATCCACCACTCAGCACGATGTTTCCATAGAGATCCTTCCTAATATCCACATCACATTTCATGATGGAGTTGTAGGTTGTTTCGTGAATTCCAGCAGCTTCCATTCCGATCAGTGATGGCTGGAACAATACTTCCGGACAACGGAACCTCTCAGCCCCAATGGTTATAACTTGTCCATCAGGCAGCTCATAGCTCTTCTCGACTGAAGAGCTGTTTTTTGAGGTCTCTGATTCCTGCTCAAAATCAAGTGCAACATATGCAAGCTTCTCCTTTACGTCACGGACAATTTCTCGCTCAGCAGTTGTGGTGAACATGTAACCCCTTTCGGTTAGAATCTTCATAAGATAATCGGTGAGGTCACGGCCAGCAAGATCCAATCGCAAAATAGCATGGGGAAGTGCATAACCTTCGTAAATAGGAACTGTGTGGCTCACCCCATCACCGGAATCAAGCACTATACCTGTTCAAGAGACAAGAAACATATATATATATATATACATATATTTTATAATTGAACAAAGTGATTAAGCTTCCGATACTTGAACTTTCAACTGGAATGCATACCTGTTGTACGACCACTGGCATACAGAGAGAGGACAGCCTGGATGGCAACATACATGGCTGGCACATTGAAGGTCTCAAACATGATTTGAGTCATTTTCTCTCTATTTGCCTTGGGGTTGAGAGGTGCCTCTGTAAGCAGAACAGGATGCTCTTCTGGAGCAACACGAAGCTCATTGTAAAATGTGTGATGCCAAATCTTCTCCATGTCATCCCAATTGCTCACTATACCATGCTCAATTGGGTACTTCAATGTGAGAATACCTCTCTTTGACTGAGCCTCATCCCCAACATAGGCGTCTTTCTGACCCATTCCCACCATTACACCTGTATGTCGAGGACGACCTACTATGCTAGGGAAAACTGCCCTTGGGGCATCGTCACCAGCGAAGCCAGCCTGCAACACAGGATTTTGAAAAATTAAGAAACAGTAGTACATTGCAATACCCAATTAGAAACTACGATCACATAACAATATTAATAATCAAATGCTCACCTTCACCATTCCAGTACCATTGTCAACAACTAGAGGTTGAATATCCTCTCCTTCAGCCATCTCAAATTAGCTCTGTAAAGCAAAGAGAAGAAATGAGCCGCCTCTGCTATTCGATTTTAAAAAAAGAAAAAAAAAAGTACTATGAAACAAATAGCATTTCCACATGTAATTGGACACTTGGAACATTAGTACATTCGGACCAAATAAGCCAAAAATCACATGGAAATCCACAATCATCAATCACTAATTCTACTGGCACGCAAGAAATTAAGTGCATTTCCTATTCACTTATAACAGAGCGTTAAGGTTAGCTGCTCAATATATCATACTCAGCATGTAATAAAACCCAATGACAAGGTCAAGGTGAGGAAGATGGAACTAACTCACTGATGGAAACAATTACTTATGGAGCAAAAGAACATATTTATTAAAAAGAAAAATCATACATAACGTAGAATATCCAATTCCTCACATCAAAGATCATCTGTATAACGATCTCACTACTCTGTTACTGTTAGGAGGTCATTGACCAAAACAATGAACATAACAACATTCTAATTGCTTACCATCAAATATAAAGGAAAAGGAAACAAAAAAAAAAAAAAAAATCAAATCAAAATTCAGCTGTCAATGTACATTTTTTCGCTTAGATTATAACTAAAAATGCAAAGCGCCTACTTTTGTTTTCACAACATCATATACACATGTGCAAACAGATCGGAGCTTTAACAAGAATTTCCTATCATCAGTTCCACCACAATCAACAGCAAAATCTCCTAATGAAACAAATTAAGGCATTAGATCCTCATATTCACCGAGGATAACAACCAAATACCAACAAACGACGAGATGATTCAACGACTGGAGAGATAAACACCCCGATTGATAGATCAAGCCACAAATTGTGTCATACAGAAACGATTAACTCGTTCTACTACAGCTTTGGGATTATATTTCACCTTCGATCTGCTTTCTGCTGACGATTTATGGTGTGAAAAAAGAGTTGTTCAAGATTTTCTTCAACAGTTGAGTCAGAGCACTAGAAATTGGAAAGAGGAATATTTAAGAGAGAGACAGAGAGAATTGTTGGGAATGAGAATCTACTATATACTCGGGAAAATGAAATGACGTTGAAATGAAACACAAATGCAAATTGACAAATGGGTTCAAGTACAATTTTCCCCTCTCATCCCTCATTAAATTGCAGTGTCACAATTTCACTTTTAATATGAATGAAGTTAAATTTTAAAATTTAAATTCACGAGGTAGGTGTGAATCAAATATTTTACCATTATGAAAAGTTTATCTTATTTAAAATTTTGAATATGTAAAATTAATTTAACTAAATATTTTACCATTATGTAAAGTTTATCTTACTTTTTTACATGCATGATATACTCGTTTAAAAGTAGTGTTGTACTCCCTCCGTCCCAAAGCAATTTGCAAGGGAGGAGGGGCACACAAATTAAGAATAAAGTAAAAAAAATAGTGTTTTGAGGGTTAATTTGGTAAAATTTTATGTAAAAAGTGAAAAAATTAGTTGGATTGAGTGTAATGTGGGCCCAAAAAGTGAAAAAGTAATGGTATTTTGTGTAAATATGTAGATATTGTGAGGGTAGAATTTATAAAAGGGTTTCTTTTTTTGGGTCTGCAAGTTCCTCTGGGACGTCCCGAAAAGGAAAACTTGCAAGTTCCTCTGGGACAGAGGGAGTATATATTAAAAAAATATGGGTTGATTGTATTGAAAACTAATAGCAGTGTTAAATTTTCTGTGAAATTAACCCACATTTTCAGTATAAACAATCTCAATTGTTGAGTGAGTGTGCATAACATGTGCAATTGAGGCTATGCTATATTAATTGTACATGTGTTACCACACATATGACAAGATATTATGATGTGAAAAATGTCATGTTAGTGTTAAGGTTTATCGCATTCATGTGGTTACTCGTTTTACATCGTATTTGTATCAATCTATTTTTTTAATAAAAAAAGCATAGCCTTACATTCAAAAGGTATAATAGTTCAACCTAACGCTAAATTTTCAAGCAACATATGAGTGTTAGTAAAAAAGACAAGTGCAAGTGCAGTTTTCAAGTTCAATTGGCGAGTAAGAACACTCAACGTTAAGGTATTCTTCATTTTTATCATTTAATATCATTCATCTCTATCTGATCAACACATCAGCAAGGAAAATTAAGGGATTCAAAAGAAATTCGACATATTGCCAAATCTTAAAAAATATATCAGTTTGTCCCTATGTGTAAGAACTACCCAAACAAAAGAAAAAAAATAAAAGATAATAGAAACAAAGCTAAAAACAAAAACAAAATGAACCAATGTTGATCTATTGATTCGATATTGTAGTCACTGTACCAATGGAGTAGATCGACTCATTCATTAAAACTTACAACAAGAGAAAAACCAATCAGTCACTAGGCTGAGGTGGTAGAAGATAGTGATTCGACAATGAAGGTGATGGTGTGATGATGCTTACAGTGGTGTGGCGGCGAAGATGTTGGTGCGGCAAAGATCAATATTCAAAATAAAAAAAAAAATTGAAAAGACTAGGTGAAGAAGAAGAATAAAAAACCGTAAGTCACACTATAGTGAAGAGACCTCATACAAGAGCACGAGGGGAGCCTTAGGAGCGGAGGCAGCAGTGACTATGCGGTGCCTATGACAGTAGGAAAAATGGGGCGAACATGTAAAGGGGTGGAATAGAAAAAGAAGAGGGACAATGATGTGTAAAGTAATAAGAATTTGTAGAAAAGTAAAAGATAGTAGTTTAAGATAGTATATGTACTGTGTAATTTAAGCGTATTTTTAAAAATTATTCTATTATTACTGAAAAATTATCCATATTATTATTAAAAATTTGTTCCTTGTTAAATTTATTTTTTAGTAATAATATGAGTAATTTTTCAATAATAATAGAAGTTAATGCATACAAGACTTAATTTGTTTATTATTATATAAAGTGTTATTTTTGTTTTTTTATAAAATAAAACTTATTGTGTGACGTTTTTAAAAGAAAAGTGAAAATTTTATAATGAGATCTCATATAACATGCATAATCATAAATAACATTGTAATATAAATTCTATTTTAAAATTTAATTTTTTTTATTAGGATGAATTGATTAAAAAAATCATCGTATTTGTACCACATTAATGCAATTTTTTTGTTGTATTGTAATGCGTCAACACGAAACCTAACATAAAATTATGAATTATCATCCCATAGCACATGTTCTCGTTGCTTTAAAAAAACACATGTTCTTGTTCATTGTTTGCCATGTGACGGTTAATATTTATTTAAATAATCGAATTAAAAATATATTAATAATTATTAAGTAATTGAGTACAGTGCACTGTCCTTAAATTTTTGCCTATTAATTAGTTGAGTGGTTCTCTTGTTTAATATTACATGTGAAAGATGAATATATTTAAGAAAAAAATTACATATTTTTTTATGAGTCATGTCGAATCAAATGATTCTTCCTAAAAAAAATTGTCACAGATTTATGTTTATGATCGATTTTTTTTTTTACAAAAACTTTAATACACCCGGATTCACTATGAACTTAAGTGTAATCCGACCAATTTTACCAAGAAGCAAGCTCAGTTCTAAGTCAAAGATAATAAAGAAAAAATATTTGGCATCGCAACTTCATCCAATGATAGTAGAGATGTCTAAGCGTGACCCCTTCGTGGTGAGCCATGCAATTCGAAACGAATAAAAGGTGTTGCGTACAGTGGTTGTTTTCCATAATGCAGTTGAGTTCGTGTAACAGCGACTTCATCTGGTGAGGTTGTTGACGGATTGGTTTGTCGAATGATAGACATGTGCTGCATCGATGATAACTTGTTTGTCTAGCGGTGTTGGACGTGGCTTTGAATATGGTCACGATGGGTACCGAAAATCAGCCGTTGAGTGGGGTGACTGGTGAGAGACGGGCAATGTGTTGTGGCAGCACGATTCCAGGGTGAAGTGTGGTGTAATGGAATTTCCAACGACATCATCAACGGTGACTTATCATTGCCGGCAGGGATGAGGTCGACTGCTCTTCAATGAATTTGTTGGTGGGCATGCATTTTAGTGTCATGCATCATGACTACCACTATCATTGTCATCACTATCATGCATTATGACTATCATTGTCATGCACTAATACCATATTGTCATGTCTTGTAACTATCACTGTTGTGCAATAAAGAATATCACTGTTATATTAAATCTATCACTGTCATGCATAATGACTATCACAATTATACAACAAAGAATATCATTGTATTCACTACTATGCACTCAAACTAACACTGTCATGCACTAACATTATAACTGTCATGCCTTATTAGTATCAATGTCACAAATAAATTTGACTGTAAACTTCTCCCATTCTCTCAGTTTTGGCACAAAAAAGTTGGAACGTGACTTATTTCTCTAATTACATTTTAACCCAATATTTGAAATTGGATCATATTGAAATTAGAATTTATGGTGAATTAAGGTTCACAAGATACCTATTTTTTTCACAGGCTTGACCTACGAGCCAAAAGTAAAACTCGACATATGTTTAATTAAATATTTAAAATCACAATAATTCTCTATAATATTCTTAAAATATTTTAAAATTATTTTAATCAATTTTTACTATTTAGGGACAATTGACAAATCATGTTTCAGATATAGAAATATTTATTCATATACATCGGTAAATTGCAATTTATAAAAGTAGAAAAAAGTTATATGTGAAGAAATACTAAATCAAAAAAAAAAATATTAGTGTGTGTTGAGTATCTACAACTATAAATATATTATATTATTTTAAATAGGTAGGTCTTTTAAGTTTATAAAGTCTTTTACAAAACTTAAGTCTAACCTACTTAAATAAATTGATATTTTTTAAGAAATCTTGGCCAGACTCATTTACTAAATAGGTTAGGCTAGGCCAGATTCGTAACAGGCTAAGTTGTAGGCTCCTATTGCCTAGCGTAGTCTATTTTCACTCCTACTTTCAAGTATGCATCAATTGAAAGTATGCATTACTATAAAAAAAATGCATTAACATTAAAAAAAAAAATATTACTATAAGAGTAAATATGTGTTATTATATGAAAAATAAAATAAAATTGTGAGACACTGGTTTAAAGAACAATATATATATAATATAACATTTTTTTTATAAAATCATTGTATATATAATATAAGTGAAAAATGAACAACATGGAGAATAAAAATCATGAGGAAAAGAAATATTGAAAGCGTGGGGAACAAAAAAAATCATATTAAAAAAGAACACTAAATTTTTTTTTGAAAACTATTAGGTAATCATAATATAATAGTTTTTAATTCAGTGATTTATGTATTACTACATGAGTGTCTTAGGTATAAACTAAACTAAAAGTTTTAAAAAATGAGTATCTTGGGTGCACTCGAATACTCCCCATACAATTCAATTTTAATTTTAATTTCAATTGAGGTTGACATCAGATCTGTTTTATGAAAATTGAGGAACGGTTGTCGTTGTTATCCTAGGGGGGAAGCTAACCTTTCCCCCCACACGCTCAGTGATATGGATGAAGTCGAATGATCCCGTTGTGGAGTTGGTGGCTTGTTTCGAACCAAAGCGTCACTTGCCGTTCGAAGTTGTAACAGTATATGAGACTTTCATCTCGTACAGCTCAAGCAAAAACGCCCAATAAAAAATAAAGAATATTCGGATATGTAAACGGATTAGAAAATTTGAAACTTTTGCATCTTCGATTCAATCTTCTCTAAATGTATGAACTAAAAAAAAATCTGAAAGCTCTTTTTTGTGGTGATACTACCAAAATATCAAGTTGGCTCAATCGTCTTTATGTTCATTCTTACGTGTCTCCTGAATCATCTCTTTACCTATTTTTTGAAATTTATTTTTGTCTCCAATCTGGCTTTTTCCTTTCTTTATTATTGACTTGATATGAATTCTCTTGTTAAGACCCTAAGAATCGATTAAAACCTTAGATTCATACTAGAACCACGATGATTCACTAAAAAAATCATAAGCTAACCCAATGATTCCTTGAGTAAGAAATGTTGGTTCATCACATATTCCATAAATTCGATAAACCGACTAAATAAAAAAGAAAGATTTATCTTCTTTTTTTTCAACAGTTTGCAATTTTTTTAGCAGTCGGGCACGAGGTCGAATATTAAGTGTGAATCATAGTTCAAATATTTCTTAATCTAGTTCATATAGTTCGTGTTCTAGATACTTGAATAATTATCCGACGAAGTAAAACCATCTCCATTAAAGCGACAGACCTATTCTCTGTATTATCAATAGAATCGATTATAATAAGTCACACAATCATATTCTGAAAATACAGAAAGAAATAGATTCCACTGTCAAACTACCAGAATACAATAGGCCAGAAATAAATAATTGGTAAATGAATAATTAATAAATGTGTAATACTCAAAGAACAACTGAGTAATATTCGAAGAACAACTGAGTAATACATCATGCTATATTCAACAATACTCCCAACTTCATATATAAATTAATAAATGAGTTTACTCAAAAAAATAATTTATAATACCTGAAAAACAATTGATTAATACCCAAAAAATAAGTTCGTAATACCCCAAGAAATAAACTCACTAATATCACAAGAACAAGTTTAAATAATATCCCAAGAATAAACCCACTAATACCCAAAAAAACAAGTCTAATTAATACTCCAAGAACAATTAACCAAATACTCCAAGAATAAATCTTAGTAATACTCCAAGAACGAGCCTAAATAACACTACTGAACAATTCGTCAATACCCAAAAAATAAATTAGTAATACACTCACTAATACCCCAAGTTTTTAATGCTCCAAGAACAAGTCTGTAATACCTATGTTTTAAAAGCGGAAGCGGAAGTTGACCCGGCCACCTTAATATTTTTTGTCGGACCGGGTTCAACCGGGTCTAACAATTTTTAAAGCGGTTGAACCGGTGTAACATCATAAATACATAATATATAATTATATATTTTTATATATTTTTTTTCTAATAAAGTTAGATATTATACCGGAGGAGGGTGGAGATTTAGAGTTGTATTTCCAGGAAGTGAAACTATATCTATTTCTAGGGTTATGAATTAAAATTAGACATTATATTATTAGATTATATTTAATATGTATTATATATATAATTAATTTAGTTAATTTTGTGTAAAAAAAATACCATTTAATTAAAAAATTTGTCAAAGCGCCGTTTCGGCCGGTCCAACGAACAACCGGTCCAACCCTGTTTTTACCGCTTTTGAGCGCTTTTCAGGCGCTTTTGAAAATGCCCGGTCCAACGTACTAAAGCGGCCCGAAGAGATGTCAGAGTAGCGGTCGGACCGGTCCGACCGGCCGGTCCGATCTGCTTTTTAAAACACAGTGTAATACCCGAAAAACAAGTTTGTAATACCTCAAGATTGACTCACTAATAACCCTAAACAAGTCTAAATAATATCCAAAAATAATTTACTAATATCTTAATTGTCAAAAAAATACACAATACGGTGTGTATTGTGTACTTTTTTTAAATCAAATTAAAATTAAAGTTAAAATTGCATGCGTTTGAAGATCATATCCAACAACATTGCAATGTCTTTCATCTTAAAGTTATTAATATTAGGCCCATATCGAAATTGAAGGAAAATGTTATATCTTAAAAATTATTAATTTGTTGAGTATTCTTCTTCTTCTTCTTTTTTAATGTGAACATCACATCATCACATATTTATAATACGAAAGTAAAGGCAAAAAAGTCTGACTCATCAATTGACAAATGAGTGCAACTTATATTTCGTAAGTCCCAATCGAACTATTTTTCTGCCGAAAGTGTTTGGATGAAAAATTGATACCTTTCAAATTTTCAATTATTTTGTTAGGCCTAATTTGAAATGGTCAGTTTTACTTTTATATTACAATTTTAATTAGTAAGTGTTGTGTAAGATCCAAGATATAAAATTAATATAAAATGTGTGATTTATAAATTAAAAAGTTATTATTTTTAAAATTAATATATTTTAACAAAAAGTGATAATATTTTAACAAAAAGTGGTAATATTTTTGTTAGAATTGACTATCGCTTTTTTAAAAATATTGTCACATTTTAGTACTATAAATTTATCACCAAATTTTTTTAAAAAGTGATAATATATTTGTTAAAAATGACCATTAGTTTTCTTAAAAATACGGTTACATTTTATTATAATCATATAACTTATTTTATGGTCTCATATCATGAGACAGTCTCCCATAAAAAATATAATTACAATTTATAAATCTAATGATATCTCTAAATGCTACAATAGTATTAAAGTAGGTCTCTTGTGTACTCGAGTTCATATGATTTCGTATCACTGTTATGTATAACTATTATCACTGTTATAAAAGTATACTTGATTTTTAACAGTCATAATACATATGTATAAAGTCATAATAAATATACATATATATATTGATATTGTATACATATAATATTGATAATTGATAAATTTAAATTCACCGTGAACTTGGGTTAAATGAAGTTTTTGGAAGATTTTGTGACTTAAAAAATTACATTTTCGTTATTAAGTTTAGAAGTATTCTTCACATACATGATACATGTAATAATGTATGCTTCTCAATTTTAATAATTTATATTTTTTAGAACCATAATTAAAAGAAAAAAAATCTTTTATGCTAATTTTATTAAGAATTTTTTTTTATATGAACTCTAATTTACAATAAACTTTGTTTTGTCAATTATTACTATTACGTGTACACACTATTACTATTATGTATAATCTTTCTCACTATTATGCATATACACTATCACTATTATAAAATTAAGCATATTATTATAACAATGATAATATGTATGAATAACAGTTATATGAGTTAATGTGAACTTAGATTCACAAAAACTTATTCATTTTACTAAATTTCAGGCCCGCCCTAAATTAATATTCACTTTGTTCTATAAGAATTTAAACATTTTTCTTAATAAGAGTATGACATCTCACACAAATTTTTACACTATTAAAAAAAATCATATAGATTTACATTTACACTCTCAAAATATATACATATTTATCTATATATTATAATTATTTTATTTTTAAAAAATTGAAGAAAAATGTGTTACCTCCAAGTTGCAAATTCTTCTGAAATTATTATTTAATTAATGAATTATTTAACATACAGTAACCACATGCTGCAAATTTGAAACCAAAACAAATGAAAATATATTATCTTGATCCTTCATGAAAAAAAAAAATGATCCTCAGAAAGAGACATGGGAGATGGGTTTTCATTTCTTGAAAACTATCAAAATTATGACAGACGAATTTAAAGAAAAAGCTTACTCAAAGCAGAAGAAAAAATAATGTTTTCTGCATATTCATTTTGAAACTAAAAGACAACTGATTTACTATCTGAAATTCTTTCAATCATAAATATAGAAAGTAAAACAAAAAAATCTGATTTACACAAACAAAAACTAAAGAAAATACAAATAGTTGCAGAAAAAAGAGAAGAAAATGATACAAAGTAAAAGAAATTGCAAGAATATTTTGAAAATAAGTGAAATGCTGATTTTCAGCAACGAAATGGGCAAAAATTAATGTTAGTCTATTTTCTAATATATATTGTATTGAATTATACTATCATTTTGAGAGTATATAAATTTTTATAGAATAAATTAAAAAAAATATGCAAATTTTTGTGGGACGGAGGTAGTACTTAATATTTTTTTAAGTACTTAATATATTATTTAATTATATATTATTTTAGTAAAAAAAATTCCTTATATATTATTTTAGTATATTTAATATAGGTAAGCTATTATTTTATTTCATTATATCTAATATCAGTAAGCTACTTAGTACAAATAAGTTTGGTAGCTTTAAAAGAATAAAATTAGCATCCTGGCGAGCTACTTTAGTTAATCGGCGAGCTTTAGTAAGTTGCCCACCTGGAAGCTCAGGACCCTGGATAGCGAGGTGATGAGGCGAGGTTAGAACCCCCGCAAGTCTTAAGCAGTGGTGCTTGCACAGATGAGCGACGTCCCTGTTATACCCTAAGTTTTCATGTTCATATTTGCTTCACTAAATATTTTGTGATATTCTATGAGCTTATATGACACATTTATATTTGAATTTATGCATGGGCACAATTATATGTTTAATTGCTCGATACTTGCTATTAATTTATTATTTGCTCGATATATGTTTATTCTTGAGATTTTAGAATTTTTATATGCTCTTTATTTGTCTCTTAAAGTATTTAACTTAAGATTAAATGTAGTTTTTAATTTTAGTAATTTATTCATAAGATATAAGTGATAAAATGAAACTTTCCTTAAGAAACAATTTGTGTAATGTTTACTTAATATTTTATAGAATTATATATAGACTTTGTAATTAATTTAGAACCTTAAGAGAGCTTTATTTCTAATATATTTTAGGATTTTAAGAAAGTCAAAATTATTACATAAGTCATGACATAAGCATGACCTAAGTGATTACCTAAACATTACACATCACCTCCTTAAACCTCCTTACTTGGAGGTTAAGTAGAAGGATTTAGAAAATTTTAGAAGTCTCAAGACATGTCCAAAATTATCTATAAATATGGCTCTACATCTTCACTTTTGAACCATGAGAAAAACACACAAACATAAATACTAACCGTGAGTTTCCAAGAAAGAAGAGGAGAAGAGATTTCAATCCATCAACACTTAGGTAAGCTTCTTAACTTCATGTTTAAGCGAAGATTAAAATAGGGGCATGATTAGGTTATAGGAAATTAAGAAAGAGATGATAAAAGTTTGAAATCAAGTGATTGTGATGTTATATAATGTTCTCTTCATGTATTTCATGTTTTAATTCATTCTTTCACAAGGTATGAGCTTAAACATGTTTATTTATGAGTTATTTATGTTCATAACTTGGAAAACATGAAATTGTGTGAATAAATTTGAAGTTATGTTGAGATGATCATCATGTATGCATAAAAAATGAAATCTGGACCAAGTTTCGTTTAAAAATTCATTCTGATCGATTGATGCAGTGAAAAATTCTGAAAATATTTTATGTGATAGTATACTGATTATAGAAATTAGGTTTAAAATTTCGTAGCTATTGGAGTAATATTCGATTTTTGGTGATTTTTCAAAGATGAACTAGGTTTTTCGAACTCTATAACCAAAACAGTAAAAGTTTGCTAGGATTAAAACATAATCGGTTAGGTTTTTATAAAAATTCAAAGTACAGTGATAAACTAAATAAAGTTGGGAGTTTATAGTTAAAATTTCAAAGGTATTGGACTTATGATTGATTTATGGTGAATTTTCTATGTTAAGGGGTCAGAAATTGTTACTAGTTTGTTCTTCGTAAAAATTGTAGCGTTTAGTAAGGAATTTCAGAAATTGAAAATTATGGTATTAAAATAAATTAAGTTGTGTTTATGTGGTTAAAATTTTAGAATTTTTGGGAAAGTAGTTTATTTTATATGAATTTTTAATTGATGGTTGCAGAAACTAAAATTATGTACAAATTGTTCGAAATAGTCCGTTTATATTTTACGGTCGATATTTCTTTAGGACTTGTTATTTGATAATTATACATGCTTAATTGATATTTATGATCTTTGATACAACTTTTGAATATGTATTGAGACTAAAATTGAAATTTTATGTGTATATCATATGAAAGATGTTGATATGTGAATTTCATGATTCATTTAAAAGTGAAGGGATAAGTAACAAATTTCCTATCATTAAAATTTTCTTTGTAGGTTCAAATCTACAAGGTGGAGAATCACTTCACTCTTCACAGAGTGTTACTTTTATTTACAATTGCATTTATTAAATGTTGAATGTTAAATATTTGAGTCTGGCCCGCTATCGACTGGCCCTGAGTTTGAGATAGTCCACCTAAATGGTGGCAACTGAGATAGTCCGGTCGCCCCGGCACCACGGGTTGGTCGCACCACCCAGAGATACCCGGTGAAATCTCGGGGGACTCACATGTTATAAACATTGATGTTTTAATTTGTGCAATTGTCAAGAGATTCACCACTAAGTGTTTACAAACACTTATCCCTTTTACTTTTATTTTTTTTACAGATGCTATGGATCCCGACGTGGGCGAATGAACTCGGCTGACAGTGGCATTTTTTTTTATATAAATTTACGTTTAGAACACTATTTGCAAAAATTTAAGGCTACGGCCGTACTTATTTTAAGCCTTCCGCTGTATAAACTTGTGGCGTATTTTAATACTATATATATTATTCAGTAGCATTCCTACTTGTGCCACATCACATTTTTTTTGTATTATTTAAGTGGGGATGCTACAGTCCCGGTCCTCCTCACTCCTCAGATAGCAGACAGCTCGCACAAAGCCGAACTCAGTCGACACTTCAGGCTTGCCGCGGCTGGATTTGTGACGCTTTAAACCTGCAAGAAAAGGGAAATTAGATTAGTAAATCTAATTCGACCCACACACACCGAAATGAGCGACCTACTACTAGCTTCTCTGTATTCCTTGGGAGAGAAAATACGCCCTTCCCGTCCAGAGTAATTGGTGGACGCTGGCCAATCTCCGCCCATGAAGACTAATTGTTCTTTCCAGTCGCAAACTTTATTGGGGAGGATTCCTAAGAACTTCTCTCACGGGCGAGCTTTGAGGTAATAATACCCTTTGCTGTCCTTTGCTTGCCGAGTCACGGTGAACAATTCATATATTTCCATCGTGGTCAGTCGATTCTCGTACCCCTCCAGCCCAAAGATAGACAAGGTCGCCAGTAGGTTGCTCCAAGTGTTTGGAATGAGTTGAGTGATGGCGAGATTGTTGTCCAAGAGAAACTGGCCGATGATCGGGTGCAAGTGCAATGTAAGCCCGGCCTCGAGGGTGTGTACATTGATGGCGGTCAACCCGACCGGGGGCATATCAGCTCGCTCATCCTTCTCCGGAGCGTACAGGAAGATATCGAGGGGAATTTGATATTTCTCGCGAAGTTGGGAAAGAGCGTACTCATTGATAATGCTCTGGACCTCGTTCGCCTTATAATCGGACTGGCCATTAGCATCCCGAGTAGTTCACCCGGGCAAAGGGAAGCTCGCCACATGTTCGACGACATACTCCTCCCAATCGAACGCATGAACCACGTCATCGGGGACTTGATGCTCAAGAAGCTGGGGTTCAGGGAAGCCGATGGAGCGAAGGTAGTCAACAGTAACTTCTTCGAGGTCGCCCTCTGGCTCGCTCGTCTCGGCGACCTCCTCTTCGCCTCAGCAACCTCATCGTTACCACTAGCAACTCTTTCTTCAGGAGCGACCTCCTCATCGTCTCCCCAAACCTCGCGGAACACGGAACTGGAGGCCTTCTCACCCAGTTCAGACCGAACCTCGCCAAGAAGCTCGCTAGAGTCCGGGCGAGCTACTGATACTATCTCGGAACTGGAGCCGATCATTATTAGGGTCATTTGAAGAATTGGTTCGTTCTCGATTGCGGGTCGTTATTCAGGATTGCGGTTTGAAAAAGTCTAGCTCGAAGATTGGGTCGACATATTCAGAATTAAGGGTGCTAAGTCTTAAATGTTCTAAGTTTTTAGAAAGTCCCAGTCGCCGGAGTTCTAAGTGACGGTGATCGGAAAAATTGAGGAAATGCTCACCGGAAATGTTGAAAAGTTTTCCAGAAAACTTGAAGAAATGAAAAAAGGATGAAAGGAATCTGCAAAAATAAGGAAAGAAAGAAGAGGAAACACTGTTCTACCTTGGGGAATCCTTGAAAGTCCGATGAGTGCAAAGGTAACCGATCGCCGAAAAATTGCTCTGAAATTCGGAAATGTAAAAGTGATGAATGAGGAAGGATTCTTATATTTATAGGCAAAGGGGCGAGCTATAATTCTTAGATAGTCCGAGGACTTATGTGCAAAAATTTGAAAGTATCGCCATGATGGGCACGGGAACTGAGGCCTAAAAAGGCGTGCACGATGCCTCGATCTTCGCTCCACGTTAGCACGCCCACCGCCACACGATAGCTCGCCGAGACGCTCGACACCAAACCAAGAGGTAGTTCGCCAATACTTGAGCTCTTCTCTATAGAGACAAATCAGCTCGCCCACACATTAGAAATATCATGATGTGGACGAGCTGGGGGCAAATGTTGATAGGTGAACTACTCGAGGTTAATTACGAGATTAATCGGCCAAGGCTAAGAAGGTCGCCGACCTACTTAGGAGGTAAGTCTTTGACCAAAGTCAACCTAGAGAAGCTCACCCGGATGCCCTACAACCAAGTCAAATGGCTGACCAAACCTAAGAGAGAGAAGCTCGCGGGGTAGCTCGGCCTTATCCAGGATGACCAAGTTGAAGTCCACATCTACATTGCTCCAAAATGACACAAGACAGTGAAGCTCGCTCAGGCCCAAAGTGTCTGCACTAGTCATATAAGAAGCAAGTGATACTGTAGTAGAACGAAGCAGTGTAAAGGTAGCATAGTAGTGAGTAAAGACAAGTGTCAAGGACACTTGTCAGCACCTAAGGCTAAGAAGACTCACAAGGTGCCACCTCACACATGCAAACCTATAAATATGTCTCTTGTACATCTTTCTCTCTCTAAGTCTCATAATACACACACTACTTTCTCTCTCTAAACTCACACTTTCTCTCTCTACTTCATAACTCAAGAACACATTAATCTTGATTATTGTTTGGTGTGATTATCCACATATAACAACCATTAATCTTCCCACTTACTAAAATCCACCAACAATGTGAATGTAAAATTAATTAATTTTTTTTAAAAAAGTTACACTTTATTAACTTTTGTAAGTTTATATTTTTTTTAGTGTGAAAATAGAGTTGAGACGTCCAAATATAATTAAATGTAAATATAGAATTGGAACAGAGGGAATATATATTAAAATATTATTGATGATATTATTGATTTATACTCCCTCCATCCATGAAAAATACACTCACATATTTGCACGTGGTTTAATGTAATATGTCGAAATGTATTATAAGATATTGTGAGGTCCGATATGAATAAAGAGAATATCTTTGGAAAGTGCACATGACGTACTTTTCAAAATATTCTCTTTATTAATATCGAACCTCACAATATTTCATAATACATTTCGACATATTGCATTAAACCACGTGCAAATATGTGAACGTATTTTTCGTGGACGGAGGTAGTAAGGCCATCTCCAGCAGTTAGCTCTACTCTAGAATCAATTCAACACTACTCTATTATAGAGTCAACACCAAATCTCTAGCAGTTTGCACTACTTTTACACTAAAACAGAATATTCCATTAGATTCTTCATATTTTAATAAATTTTCTTTTATTATTATTATTCTATAATTATCAATAACTATTTTTTTTTAAAATTGATCAGGAATATATTAACTTACTTCATTTATTTATATTAGACTGTAGTTTTTTATGTAATTTTATCTATCCGTAGTAATTTTAGGCAATCACCCTCTTATTGTATTATGTAATTTTAGTGTTTTATTATGTAATTTTATGTTATGTTTTCAAATTATATGTAGTTTTTAATTTATAGCACATTATTTTTAAACTATTTGAATTTTTTTAATATAAAATATAATGCTGATTTTTTTTAATTAATTCAAATACACAAATAATTATATCTTAAATATTGAATCAAATGTATTATATAAATATTCTATTGCTAAAAATATAACTAAATAATATTAATTACAATAAAACTAAATCCTAAAAAAAATAAAATAAAGTAGCGCTGGAATTCCCAGCGCTATCAATAGCGCCCAAAAATTGAAAGTAGCGCATATTTTTTTTTGACGCAGGTTTAAAGTAAGCTGCTGGAGGTAAAATTTGGAGTATTGCGCCACAGTGGAGCACTGCTGGGCATGTTCTAATAAATAGTATACACACCAAACTTTCACTCAATTTAGTATGAGAGAGGACTTAGTCTCGTGAGTATTAATTTCCTGGTGCAATTTAAGTCTATTTTAAACAGTAATATCAATTATTATTATTAAGAAATTATATACTTATTTATTATTGAAAGCATACATTTTAAAAGAGAAATTTTGATAATATTAAGTGTGTTTTTTTAATAATAATAAGCGTAACTTTTTAATAATAATAATTTTTTTAAAAAATAAAATTGAATTGTACGCTGTAGCCTACAGCAGAGGAAGATACACATTTGCATTTCATTTCAACGTCATTTCATATTCCCCGACCGCATTCCGACCAGAGTATATAGCTGATTCTCATTCCCCGAAAATCTCTCTCTGTCTCCTCTAAAAATATTCCGCCTACCATTTTGTAGTTCAGTCATCCTCTGCTAAACAACTCATAATTCACAGTGCAAAAGGCAGATCGAAGGTGAGCTTAAACCCCTTTTTAATTTATCTGAGTTTATAATTCCAACTATTTGTAGTTTGATCTGTTGATTTCGTTTATATACTTTCAAATCGTTTCGTGCCCTGAATCTGTGGGTTTTCTGGTTAATTTTGGAGTATAATTACGGGTTTTTGCTTTGTGATTTTGGTGGAAATAATTTAGTTAAATTTGTCACGGATTCGAAAGCTCCGATCTGTGGGACATGTGTGTGTAATGGGGATCAAGTCTTAATCCATCGTTCCAGTTTAATGCTGGGGAAAATATGTATGTAGGTTGAATGAGACTTTTTGGATTGTAGCGCGATGATGTTGCGTGTTCTTTGGATTTTTGTTCGATAGTTCTGGTTTTTATGTTGTTTCTTTGTTTTTACGTTGATCAATCAGTGTTTTATGATGTTGATTTTGAAATTAACTTGCTATTAGGAAAATCGAGTTTCTCTTTGCGTAGATGATATTTTTTTTATATTATAAAATGGAACCCTACATTTTACCTTTGATTTTTTCCTCCATGAGACTTGTAATGTTTTCAGTCAAAAAGTTACTTCTTGCATCCTTAAAACCAGATGCTTACTAACCAGTACCAAGATATTGGGGTAAAGATAGAAGTCAACTGAGGAGTTTCTTTGATGAATTATTGATTCTCTGTTCTGTGATATTCTCGTTTTCAAGTATGCTATTTTAGCTTCGTTTTCTATCATGTGGACATGTTAATTGTTAGTACATATTACTCTTTTTATAAATAATAAGCTTATTACATGCCCTTTGTACAGAGTATAAGTTGAGATGGCAGACGGAGAGGATATTCAACCCCTCGTTGTTGATAATGGTACTGGAATGGTGAAGGTAAGCAGATGATTATTTGTTTCTTCCTTGAAAAGGGAAATTATATATTTTAATTTGTAGCCTGATGGTGTATATGGATTACTTATGGAGCATGGCATCAGCATAAACTATTTGTAATATGGTGCAGTGTATACTTGTTTTATGTTGATGTTGGGTTCCATAAGAAACGCACCATCGGGCTCTATATCATTACTCCCTGATCTGTCCCTAAATGTATATTATCTCTGCTTGTAGGCTGGATTTGCTGGTGATGATGCCCCAAGGGCAGTTTTCCCTAGCATAGTAGGTCGTCCAAGACATACAGGTGTGATGGTTGGTATGGGGCAAAAAGATGCCTACGTAGGAGATGAAGCTCAATCTAAAAGAGGTATTCTTACATTGAAGTACCCAATCGAGCATGGTATAGTGAGCAATTGGGATGACATGGAGAAGATTTGGCATCACACGTTTTACAACGAGCTCCGTGTTGCTCCAGAAGAGCATCCAGTTCTTCTTACAGAGGCACCACTCAACCCAAAGGCGAATAGAGAGAAAATGACTCAAATTATGTTTGAAACCTTCAATGTGCCAGCCATGTATGTTGCTATCCAGGCTGTCCTCTCACTGTACGCTAGTGGTCGTACAACAGGTGTGCATCCAATGATCTGTCCTGACATGTAAATATTCAAAGTTTATTACTTATATAAAGATTTTAAAGTGCGACTTTAATTTGAAATTATTCAAGAACCACGAAAGTAGACTAAGTGCCTATCTTCAATCACTATTAAATAGTGAGAAACACTTAATTTTGAAAATTGTGTCTTACCAACTTTTAAAAAAGTGCTTCTACACTTTTAATAGAGGTTGAAAACAGACACTAAGCAGACATTTCATTTTATAACTAGCAGCAGAATAATAAAATTCTAGATATTACAATTTTAAATTTACTTATTAAAAAGTAACATATATTATCTCAAATAAAACATGAAGTAGACTAAACTAAACTAGGAGATTCAACTCACATCTACCAACACAAAAAGAAGAAAAGAACAACTCCCAAAACTCATTAGTCGAAGTGTAACAGAAACATAATTTGAATTAAATTTCTAAAGTAGAGTATTAATTAAAAACATGGCCGGTCCTCCACCGCACTCCATTTTTAATCTGCAAAATGTTAAATAGATTGGGTGAGCAAACAACTAGCTCAGTAGAGTCCCTATTGACACATGAATATTTAGAGGTGACAAAGTAAGTAAAGCCCCACATTAAATCTTAATTGTCCTTGTAAATAAGCATGGTTTTCTCTTGAACAGGTATTGTCCTCGATTCTGGTGATGGGGTGAGCCACACGGTTCCTATTTACGAAGGGTATGCACTTCCTCATGCTATTTTGCGGTTGGATCTTGCTGGTCGTGATCTCACTGATTATCTCATGAAGATTCTTACCGAAAGAGGTTACATGTTTACCACGACTGCTGAGCGAGAAATTGTCCGTGATGTAAAGGAAAAGCTCGCATACGTTGCCCTTGATTTTGAGCAGGAAACTGAGACATCAAAGAACAGCTCTTCTGTGGAGAAGAATTACGAGCTTCCTGATGGACAAGTTATCACCATCGGTGCTGAAAGGTTCCGTTGTCCAGAAGTGTTGTTCCAACCATCACTGATAGGAATGGAAGCAGCTGGAATTCATGAAACGACCTACAACTCTATCATGAAATGTGATGTGGATATTAGAAAGGATCTGTATGGAAACATTGTTCTCAGTGGTGGATCAACTATGTTCCCTGGCATTGCTGATCGTATGAGCAAGGAAATTACGGCTCTTGCTCCGAGCAGTATGAAGATCAAAGTGGTTGCACCGCCTGAAAGAAAGTACAGTGTTTGGATTGGAGGATCGATCCTTGCTTCCCTGAGTACTTTCCAGCAGGTACCTACTGACTACTACTCCCTCTGTTTTAATTTACAGTTGTTTTTTGGTGTTTCACATAGATTAAAAGAATTATTTAAAATCTATGATTATTTGTATAAAATGACTGTTATACATAATACACTTTCAGGTGTTTCACATTGATTCTTGTGTCTCAATATATGAGACTTATAACAGAGGTTAAGAAAAAGGGGCAAATTGTGTTTGGTTTGAATTGGCACATCCTTATGTGGAAGGAAGTCCCCATCCCACATCCCATTTAATTTCGGATGTGCATATCTAATCTCCATTTCACTCTAATTTCACGCAGCCCAATATAATCACATTTTTTAATCTCATTCAACCTTCTCTCTCATCCACACACCTATTTTCACACAACCTAATACAATCACGTCAATAATTTTTATCTCATTCAACTTTTTTTCTCATACTTATTATTTACCATTTTTATTTAGTTTTCCTATTAAATTTTTACTTCTCTTCCTACTAACTTAACTTTTTCTTTTTTATCATATACTCCCACCGTCCATGAAAATTAGACTACCTTTTTTTGCACGTGGTTTAATGCAATTTGTCGGAGAGTATTGTAAGGTCCGTTCACGAATTTAAAAATTATGTATGAAAAGTATGCATATAGTATTTTCATATACAATTTTTAAATTCGTGAACGGACCTTATAATACCCTATAATACCCTCCGACATCTTGCTTTAAACCACATGCAAAAAATGTAGTCTATTTATCGTGGACGGGGGAGTATTAATTTAATTTATAAATATTATATGAGCCATATTTTAAACATGTTAAATATAGAATGATCCACTATTTTATTAAAAAGTGAGATTTCTTTTATATGATTGTAAACTATAAAAATTAGCCATATATAGTACATTTAAATATTAATGTGTGTATATATATACATACTTAATATTATAAATATATAATTATGATAATTCTATTATATATATTTATGAGAAAATAAAACAACAAAATCAAGTACTATCACTCAATTATTATCACATTCACTAATAATAATAACATGGAGTACAAGATTGTTCAAAAAAAATGACACTAACTTCAAATTGATACTGTGCAAATAAAAATTTATACTTCTATGCAGAAAAATTTTATGTGTCTGCATATATTTTGAACTAGAATGTAAATATGATTACATTTTTGAACCAATGTTTAGATGTCACTGCTACCACAATTATTCAATTATTATCTTACTAACTAATAATTTACTATTCACTGAATTACTTTCACCTATTTTTTTCTATTTTCATTATCCATCAAATCCATCATCATCCCTAATCAAACACAGCCGTAGAGACGGATATTTTTGAAACAATCTTTTTCTCTATAATGATAGTTAAATTGAAACAAGGGAGTATTCTTTTGCTTTGGCTTTCGTCCCATCATCAGCTCGCTCATCGTGTCTTCTTTCTTTATTTTTAATTGTTCAGATGTGGATCGCAAAGGGAGAGTACGATGAATCGGGTCCTGCTATTGTTCACAGGAAGTGTTTCTAAGCTTCATCTTAGGTTTCTTGTATTGATTGAAGCTTGAGCTCAGTTTGAGTTGGATTGCAGTTTTGAGCTCATGAAGTGATTTTGTAATGTCTTTACCCTCTGTTCGTATGATCCTATATTTATCTTTTTTTATTTACTATGTTTCGGGTAGCCGTTTATTTACCTCAGCGCTGTAATATTTGGATAGCACTGAACCTTTCCTTTACATGTTTGTCTACTATTATTATGCTTGGAATGATATGGATTGTTGGAAATATCCAATAATATTGGGCTCTTGGTGTCAATATTAAATGTTTATAATTATTTATAAGGAGGTTCAAATTAAAGTGATTCAATATAGTTCAAGTTATGGATATGGATAGTAAATAGTTATAGGCTTCACGTGTAGATACCATTAAGTGATTTTAATTTGAAAGCGATCAAATTGAAATAAAGTTTAATTTATTATTATTATAAGTTAGGATTATGGTTTTTTGTATTCTCTCTACAGAAAAATGACAAAGAGGTGAGATAGATTATTTAAGAAGTCATTTCAGTTGAGGTTAAAATTAAAATATATGAATTTAGATATGTTTCTTCTATTATAATTAAAGCTTTTCTTAATTTCAGATGATAAATGGTAAACTGTTGGTATTTAGGTGTTCATATCGAGACATATTTTTATGTTTAAAATCAAGTTTCTAATACGGATTTGTTGGAGTCATGTTTCTAATACGAATTATGGGCCAATTACGAAATGGTACAAAAATAAACATTATTTTCAGATTGGTACAATATGCACAAAAAAAAACTCTATTATTCAACTTATATTTATACTATTATGCAAAAATTTTGTACCTATTTAAAAATAATGCATTATTTTTTATCAATATGTAATTATTTCTTTCATTATTTATTCTTTTTAAGTTAATTGTACTTATATATTGTGTTATATAATTTTCTTGTATAAAATAGACTGCATGAAGTAATTTTTCCATCAAAACTATTAACAAAATGTATAAAATGTTATTACTTTAGACGGATGTATTTTATTTCATCTGATATGGAGGAAGTAATTAATTTTGAATTTATGTCCACAACCACAACCCTTTGGATGTCTAGCAACACACATCAAAATTTAAGAGGCTCAATTTAATATTCAAGAAAAATTATAATATTTTTTTTATGAATTATATTTTTGTACGATTCAATAACTTGACACAGTTTTAAATTTAGTCCCGATCGTTTGTTCATTTTAATTCCAGTCCTGTATAAGTTTTTTGAAATCAATTCCTTTATCAACAACAGCTGGTAAATAATCGATCATGTCCACATGGATTTTTAGTTGTACTTTTCTTTTTCTTTTTGTGTTGTCAAATAAATTAAGTGTATTTTAAATTTAATATGCAATTTTCTTTTTCCTCAATTAGTAAAAACGGGTAAGGTCGTCTTCTTCCTAACTACGGCATAATATATCTATTTCTACCCTCACTCAACCCATAATTTATTGGCATTGTGGAGTAGTACAATTTATTTGATATGCAGTCGTTGAAGTACAATTTATTGGCATTGTGGAGTAATACATAATTTGGTACATTTACATATCAAAAAGAGTAATTATATTTATAAATTTAGTTCAAAATATTTGAAAAAAATGTACTTCCTTTGTCTCAATATAAGTTGTTCGTTATTTTTTGGCACACGGATTAGGATAAAAGTGAAAAAGTATAAGGATGTGATGAAAAAAGTAAAAAAATATAAGAATAGTGTAAAACGTAAAGAAAATATAATAAAAAAATAAATAATAGTTTCAAAAAAAAAGTAAAAAAAAAGCAAATGAGAAATATATAGTGGGACGGATGAAAATGATAAAATGAGCAACATATGGTAGGATGGAGGGAGTATAATTTTTTTTTTACAGAAGTACAAACTTTTTTTTTAATTAATTTGTAATTAATGTTATTTTTGTGAATTATTTTGTAATTTTTTTTAATTTGTAAATGTTGTTTCAAGTGAGAGGATATTGGCCCAATTTTCATTCTCCGCCAACTGTGATAGTTTTGCTGAGGTTTTCTTATAATAAATTGAATCATGATATGTAACAACTCATCTGTAATTTATTGCATTTTTGTGTGTAAAAAGAGAATTGAATATATTGTTTAATGTTAGTATAATAGTATTCATTAAACATAAATTCTAAATTTTCGAGAAAAATTAATTATTGACTTTTAGATTATTAAAATTTATATTTTATTTACTAAGATTATATAAAATAACACATATATCATATATAAAAAATAAAAAATACTTTGATAACTTAATTTTTTTTTCTAAATTGATGAATACTTAAAGCATATAATATTAAATAGATGAGAAAATCTAGTCAGCATTGCCATCTTACAAAAAATAAAAGTCAAATAAAATATCACATAAATATTTATCGGTTCTATAACTTGTCAGTTAAAAAATAATTTTTAAAAATTTAAAAATTTATAAAATTAAAATCAAATTAGAAATAATCGGAACTAAACTCAAAATCGTGTCAAGTTATTGGACACGACGAAAATATATTCCCCATAAAAACCTTTTTTTGTGTATCTCCAACATTTTCCAATTTAAGAGGCTCAATCTAATACTTTTATAAAAAATTATGTTGTGTTTTAGAAGTATACAGTACTACGACAAACGGTCCTTTTGTGTGGCATATATTTTTGTTATGAATGTAATTTACAAAATTTCCGTTTTCTATAATACAAAAATTTGTACGAACTCGAATTCACGGTGAACTCGAATTTATCAATTATCACTATTATGTGCATACACTATCACTGTTATGTATATTTATTATCACTGTTATGCATATAAACTATTACTGTTAAAAAATTAAGTATATATTTATAACAATGATAGTATATATAAATAATAGTGATAGTGATTACACAAAACAGTGATACGAGTTCATGTGAACTCGAGATCACAACAGACCTACTCTTTTTATAAATATGGGATACTCCAAAAATAATTTTTTAACTCTGCCCAAAAACTGGTAGAAAATTACAATTACAGCTCTCACAAATGCTAAAAGAAATAAACTCTATTATCACTCAATTGCTTATGGAAACCGTGAACCATTTCACATGGTTAAAATAATATGGTAAGAATTTTAGATATTAAATGAATTTATCTTAACAACGTAGTACCTAGGCATTCATAGCAATTGATTAATACAAATACAATTTTCCGAATGATTTTGTATGTCTCATTTAACACACACAATGTAAAAACTAGTGAAACAAAAAAAAAAATGTAACAAATCTTTAGTTTTAAACTTTTTCCAAGGGTAAAACCGTCAATATACAACACCATCATAATTCATAATGTACTATAAAAATGCATCAGAGTCCACTCATGTCTTGAAAACAAGTGTACTTAACTTATTAATATCTGCTTGGAAAAGGGAAGGAATAGTACACAAACTTTTAGAAGATGATAATATAAAGCCCACATCACAGTATTCAGTTTTTTTCTCTTTATCTTCACAAACAGTTTCACTATGAAAAGCTCTCCAATGTTACTGAGAATTTGAATCGAACAACATCAATGCACAACATAAGAGCAAGAGATAAAATTAAAACACATAAAATCACACAATACTAGGAGCATCCCCGTCCCAGTTGCACACCGAACGAGGCCAACGCGTTCTAATGCAATCAACCAAAGGTGCATGTTGACTAGGAGATGGTTTAGATACCTCACTAGAGTTCTCCACCCCACCCGCATCTTTTGTGCTCGAGCCAGAGGTCACTGGTATATCAGCCATGAATTCTTCGGGGGTCCACCTTGGAGGAACGGAAACCCTCAATTTTGTTATTCTCGGTCTTTGTATTGGATTCATGCTTCCTGATGTTTGGCCTCCGTTGGCAATTGATTTTGCAATCCCATTAAAATGGTAAAGATCGAACACCTTCTTGCCTGACAGACCGGACGAATCCTTCACTCCTCCTAAACTCTTGTCTAAATTGAGAAGAACCTGCCAAAATTCACTCCATACTATAAATCCCGTGCTGCAAAGATGATCGACTTTCTCAGGTGGGAGGTTAATGCTCGTTTCCCTAATAACTTGATGGAAGGCTTCAACCCCGATGAATCCACCACCTCCACTTTGATCTAGTGCGTCAAACACTCTTCGTATTTGTGACTCTCGATTTTCGAATTCGTTCTCCTCTTGAACTTTGGTACTAAGAGCAAATAGAACTGTATAATGTGATTCACTACCCACCACCCAAATGGGCCACTTTGGACATTTTAGATACTGGCCAACTTTACAAAAGTTGAGGGACTCCAGAAGAGTGAGGAATCCAACTTCCACCGTCGTTGAGATGCCTTTTACAAACATGCCACCACCCAAGTCCATCCTACCATCGAACACATTAGCGACAGCACTCCCAGAGAGTAGTAGGTTTACTATTTCCTATTTGGAAAAGGTCGAAGTTAAACAAAGTCAAAAATTGTGTTAAAACTATCAAAGACAGATGAAATTTCATCAGTTGTAGATATTCACCTGAGATGCATGCCCAAATGGAGCAGTGACTAATGGCTGAGTTGGATCATCTCTATCCTCTTGAACATTGTCCTGATAGTGAATCAGACATCATCACAAATCATAAATGCAACCGATATAACTATACTTTAACAGTAAATCAATCAACTGTTTGTTCCAAAATGTTGTCCAGCTTAGCCAGCAATACTCAAAATATCTTCAATTATCCCAATGAACATGATTTGGCCCGAAATTAAGGCACTCAATAAAGAATCAACAAAAAGGTGAAATTGCATCTCTTGGCTAAAAAAGATTCAACATTATAAATCTACGTGAAAATAATCCATAAGAGTTTGAACACATATAATAGGAAAAGAAAGACTACCAGTCCACGAGATAGTAAGGCTGATATTAAGAAGAGCAATGCTCCAATACGACTTCGGTAAACAGGAAGCGCAGCCTCTAGCTTCTTAAGTGCAGTTGGCCATGAAGTGCATGTATCAACTCTCAGTATCTTCTGCAAGTCCGACCCAGATTCAACAGAAATACCTCCAAGAACTTTAGCAATAACCTGTCAAAAAAAAAAAAAAATTAATAAAAAAGAGAGAGAGCCATCATATTTTCTCAAATTGATAATCTAATATTAAAAGTAAACTGTAACCATTTTTACCCCAATAATTGCACATAGAGCTTAACGAATAATTAAGGTCCTCCCCGCTTGAAAAGAAACCGCAATGAAATGTAGCATAAAGCATGATAACAGTAAGAAAACTGACCTCATCCTCAGAGCCATTCACAGACTTCATAAAATCACTGTTGATATCCAGAGATGCTATTAGTGCTCTTTGATTCCGCCCACATAGAAAGAGTATCTCACTCATACTCCTCACCAAGGCTCTGCTTGAAGCAGCAAAACTTTAGTTTTAAACTTTTAATAAAAGTAAAATGAAAATGAACTAGCCTAAAAGATATTAACAGCACTTCAAGTTAAGATAATTAATACATCCAGATAATAGTATTTCAAAGATTAGTTGAAGATTTTATACAGAAAAGACATTCTGAACTACAAATAAAAAAAAATCCAGAAAAGAACATGTCCTGCAGTCTCCTACATCGAGGTTCAAAGATTAGAAAGTTAACCTTGAAACTCTTAATGGACTTCTTAAGAGAACATAACAAACCATGTTCTTGAACTAACATATTCGTCAAAAGAGAAAACAAAGCCAACCATATTGTCCTTTATCCTTATATATGACACAACATAATTTGTAAGAAAGATTAAACACAAGGATGGTGAAGAAAATACACAACTTGGGTGAGTTACCGGTCTGGTTATAACCTATCAAAGTGAATGTCAGTTAGAGAGTTGCTAAGTGATACCACCAGAAATAAACAAAAATAAACGGCCCCACCATCCATAAGTGGAGTAGGGTTTTGCTTCCAAGTATGCTGGAAAGAGTAGATGGACTGGGACATAGACTCCAAAGTGTTATTCAAGAACATGATAATGGTAACCATACTTTTTATCTAATATTCCCTTTACCAGCACCTAAAAAGAAGAGAGATGACAGAACAAAGACGTAATAGCCTTAACACAAGTTAATAAATTAGACACTGATATAATAGTTGGAAGAATTCAAGCCCTGGCCCAAAAATGCCAGATCCAAAACTTAAGGGCACAAGACCTACAAGTAGTTTTCATTTGTTCCACATCTCAAGGAAAATGGTATAGAAAGACTCCTGACCTTGATCTTTTTCCTTCTGAAAGAGAGGAAAAAATCTCTGCGGCAACAGATTCATCCTTGCTTATTCTAGTAATACCTAAATCTGGTTGAGTGTATGGTGCGACACCAATAGATTCTTCGGGAAAAAATTGAAGATACTTGAGCACAAATGCCTGCATAGCCAAGAGAATATGTTTTTAGGGGTAAATCAAAAGCATGAATAAATGTTATGCAATTAATTTCGAGGAGGAATAAGAAATCTGATCCATGTTCTCATGCAAACTTGATCCTTTAAGTATGGAAAGGCTTCATCTACAAAGGTTTTAATAATACAATCTATCTCAAATTTTAACAAGACCTTATCACAGATAACATTTGTACTTTCTCTTATATGCCTTAAAGTAGAAAAGAAAAGCATCATAAACCTGTGCACCAGCAAACACTAACACGAACTAATAAATTCATCTCTTGAACAGAATTCCCCAGGTACACCGACAAATTGTACTGTCACGCTTTTAGATTGCCAGTATTATGTGTGCATGATAATGTTGATGTGCATATTGGACTCGTCGATCTCTATTGAACAAGGAATTGCCAGATGAAAAATAATAATCCCTCGTCCTTTATTAGATTGCTGAAAAGCCCATAAAAGGAAGGTTTTTTTTCTCATTACCTAAAATGGCAATAAAGTAACTATACCCTCTAACTAAACCCTTACAAAACACCTCTTATTTACACCTCATGCCACTATATTGTCCAATACACCCGCAAACAATACACCAACTTCCTTTTTATAAAGTTAAAAGGACTAATATACCCTCAACTTTACACCTTTTAATAATAATAAACAACTTTCTCATTAAAACCTGTGCCATTTCATTTGAGCAATCTAAATTGGAACCAGGGAGTAATAAAGCATAGAGATTCTAGAATGAAAGTCCACACAAGGAGATACATTAATGAAGACAGCTTTAGAGGCATGATTGTCCCATCCCATAGAATAAATACTCAGTACAACACAGTCTGAATAATTACAGAAGTCCACTCATTGTTTCTAAATGTGGCTCCCCAAGTTTTAATTAAAATTTTAGAGATGTATATGAAAGTGCATTAATTTGAATGGATAAAAGCAAATTATTTGCATAAGCCTTTTCCGTAATTTTCTAAATTAATAAATTTAGCTACGAGGATTCCTTTTCTACTCTAATCTCTGCAATTAATCTCCAACGCTTTTAACATAATCCAAAAAGAAATTAAAACTTAAAAAGACATTAAAAAAGGAGATTAACTGAACTTTGACTGCAACTTTCTATGGGCAAGACATTGAAAGAAATATTAATAATAATAATAATTGATTAACAACAAAGTAATATTTTATGTCAGCTACTTGATGTTTGGTCAAGAAAGAAGTTCATCATATCTAAAAGTCTGAACTTGTAGAGAGATGTAAATTAATATATTTATTTATTCCCTAACACTTCCCCTCACTCATGGGCTAAATTCTAATTTTCCCCTCTGTGGAGTAGGCCAAATGAGTGAACAATTTAATATAGCTGGATTTGCTTTCAGCGGGAAACGAGCCCAAGATATGTGACCTTGAGCCTTTTGGCTTTGATACCATGAAAGAGTTCCATCACATTTAAAAATCCAAACGTGTAGAGAGATGTGGATTTAATTCATTTATTTATTTCTCTAACAGGTCATAAAGCTTGGATGACAGGGTAGCATTATTAATACAAGTGAAAGGACAAGGCACTCAGTTCTTCCATGTTTATCCTATCAAAGAGTGTAATGCCGGCTAGTAAGTTATCATATTTTTTTTAACTCAGAGGTCTGTGTCAATTATATGATCATCAAATGATTGAACAGTCAATAACATAGATAATAACATAATCTGCTGAAAATTATACACTCATGGTGATTATACAAATATGATGCTAAGCCTGACGGCCTGATCCATATCTAAGAGATTCAGGAAGAAGCTATGATCAATAGGTTAGTGACCACAGAGCTGAAGTGAAAAGAAGAAGCAACATGTCATGTATGTCACAAATTCAGATATTGAGGTCACACTGGGTACTTGAATTCACAAAGAGTGACATCAAATTTTCCAGAAAAACAAATTTAACTTGATAGCTGATAGAGTAAAGAGCACTTATGTAAAGTAATGACTGAATATTTTTTATACTGTTGAAGATAAATACGAGAGGGATACAAAAATTCGGGATAGTTCCTGTCAGAATAGCTCTGCAGCCTAAAGACCGATTACAATACTTTACTCAAGTCTGACTTCTACTTATATCCCCTTATATACATTATTCCATTATTTTGCCCTAATTTATTTGACGGAATTATGTACAGCTATCAATCAAGTTGAGATCCTTTGCGTTCCTTATTTGAGTGCAAAAGGCAATTTCTAGGTTGCTCTATGAATACATACCATCTTACTAGGAGGCTATGAAACTGCAAACTTTATCAAGAAAATTTACAAAGACATTGCATCAGACAGGACTATCATCTTTGAATAGCTAGAAATCTCTGATATGGTTACTCACTAACTATGGCAGATCCAAATTGCACATAGTTAGTCACTTAGTGATGACAGTGGAAAAAAAAATTAAAAAAAAAATGACACATAACTTATTAAATGTTATCATTTGGGGTTAAGTATGGCTTGGGAAGTAAAATAGTTACTTGTATCGCTGCCAACACGCCACAGGGCCCACCCTCATGCTGAACTAGCCCCATAGATGTCTCTGGATCATCACTGAACCTGCTAGTGAAGTTGGATTAAAGACAAACATATTTACCCATTTACAAGTATGAAATTATTTTACAAACTAGTCATCACCAATTGGATTCTGAATATCACTAGAAAAAATTAAAGACATACCAACAGAGATTGGCATGTTTAAATAATATTTAGAAGCAATCCAATAAGACGAAAAAAATTGGGTACACGTGTAAAGCATGATATAGCAAAACCAATTTTTTGGACATTAAATGCAGCAATGAAGTATATGAAGCATGGTAAGCCAAAAATAGTTGGTCCAAGGTGGTACAACACAATTAACAAATCATAGCAAGATGGTGTCTAAGTGATGCAAAAGGAAATTAGAAGACAACTAATTCTCTCATGTGTACCAACATCATAATAACAACAGCTCAACAGACAAAGATGTGTCAGATATATAATTATATTCCAGAAGGGAATGCATAATAAATTAACAACACAAGGCAATAATTGTGCAAAACTGCAACTACCACACTCAACATAGTATTGATTTATCAATTCATTTTTTTCCTTTTTCTTTTCCTACACGTGGCACGTAATGAAGGAAAAGTTGTTCACGAGTTGACAGATGGAGCATTAACTAGATGAAAAGTGAGGTAAATGATTATTAAGTCCCATTGTACATGAAGATCGCGAAAGACGTGGTGAGAGTCTAGTGGTAAAGGGGGGCAGAGAAATAAGCATGGTTATCTAATGCTACATAAGTGTGGACACAAGACCTGAATGAGTTATTGTGATAAGGTAAAATTCTTCTATTTTAGACGCTAAACGAAAAAATGTTACACAGCAATGAAGTGTCACATGATAAAGGTTTAAGTAACTGCAGGCCAGGATGAATGTCATCTGCCAATATCCAACTCTTGCAGCACAAAAGCAACATTTTGCACAATCTAGAAAGTTCAAAGATTTCAGGAGTTATCTACTAATAATTGACTCGTTACTTAACCCACAAAATTTAACTCTTCCTACCATCACATATATGACACGGGGTTATAAGGTTTAAATAAGTATGAACGCATGAAACCATGCAACTTGCCGTAAAAGGAAACTAGTTGCAATAAATACTTATTATTAAAGCATCACAAAGGTTCAATCTTGTGTAAACCACACACAATAGGTTATCAGGTTATATGCATAGATCCAACTAAACAATAATAATATGGACACAGATTGTTTCTAACAACACTCTCATGTTTCAACAACCACTTTGACGACCAATTCATTTTTCTTTCTTCTTCATCGATACACATAACTAGTTACATGTTTTCATCAAGTTCTCTTTTCAGTGTAAATAAAACCCAACTATGTAAACAATAACTCTATTGATTGATTATCGCATACAAACACCTCTAGGTCCGCCCCCCCCCCACACCACTCACAAGTAAATAAAATGATCATAGCATGAGGTAGAGATTCAGCATTTTCAGCATTTAAACAAGTTTACCTAATCCCCTGATTGGTCCATTGCGCAAGTACATCTTTAGTGACTCTATTCCCAAATATCATCAAGAAGAGCTCATCCGCCTCAAGCAATGATAAGCCGGTGTCCGGAATCCCACCTTTAAACTCAACTTTCTCCAAATTGACACATTTTTCTTTACTACCACTCTCTAAACCCCTAATGTTCACATCTTTCAAAATCTCCACATTCTTATCCGCCATTGGAGCAACACTTTTGACCTCCCCCATCCGTTTTGCCGCTGTCCCTACAGCACTTTGGGCAGCCGCCATCCGCTTCTCTGCGGCGGCAGCCATTAATTCCCTCTGTCGCCACCGCTGAGCAACCTCCGACGACTCTTCCAGCTGCGGCACCTCCTCTCCGGCGACGGAATTCTCCCACGGTTTGCTCCTCTTCGGCTCAGGCGATTCGTGCTGCAGTTTGCCCTCTCTCGACGCCATCTTTAAATCCTCTTCTTCTTGATCCGCCATTGACATTAAAATATCAATCTTTCTTCCGGAATTTAAAATTTAAAATTTTCAACAAGATGAAAATCGTCAAACCCGCTGCTCGAATCGAACAATTAGGGTTTTGACAAGAGAATTTCAATCCAAATACTCACATAGCCAACGAGAAAATTGTATGCATATATACTTGAGGTAGGGTTCTTAAAACCGAAACGGGAAATTTCAGGTTGGTACCAAGTGCCAACTGGTAAAGAAAAGATGTTACGACACCGTTTAGTGACCTTTCTGTGAAATGACATTTGCACCCTTCGGAATCAAGATCAGAATTCACAGAATGTTTGGCTTATAACGAGGGCAATAGGGAAAATTCAAGGGGTTGGGATTTGAAGGGGCGCTGTTGGATGATACTTGGCATATGTGGAAAGCAATACCATATTCAGAAATTATCTTTTTCCTGATTATGGTGGATAAGGGTTAATTAAATACATTTTGTCATCCAATTTCATACACTATTTTATACTCTCACGTCTAGATATAAGTTGTTCGATACTTTTGAAACACGAATTAAAATAAAAATATATAAATAATTTAATGGAAAAAGTATAAAAATAGCGTAAAAAATAATAATAATAATAAAATAAATAATATTTTCCAGGAAAAGTAAAAAGCAAATGTGAAACATATAGCGGACAGACGAAAATATAAAAATGAGCAACATAAAGTAGGACGGAGAGAGTAATACGTTACCAGAAATTTTTTGAGTAAATTCAATATCATCATGATGTGAGATTAATATAAAATATACTATTATTTATTAATTAAAAAATTATCACAAGAACTTACGGACTTTTCTCCTCTGGACGTTCCACAAGAACTTGCCGACCTAAAAAAAAATCTTTTATAAATTTAACTCTCATAATATTTATACAAAATAATATTATTTTTTTCTCATTTGAGCTCGCATTACACTCAATCCAACTAATTTTTTAAATTTTATTATAACATTATTTTTTCTCTTTTTTCTTAATATGTTACCCCTCTCCCATTGCAAGTTCTTGTGGAATGGAGGGAGTAATATTTTTTTTAAAAATGACTCACTTTTTGTAAATATATTGTCACATTTTACCATAGTTCTATCGCGAGTTTTTTAAAAAGTGATATTTAAAAAAAATTATCATTATTCTTAAAAATATTGTTACATTCTATAATAATTCTAGCACTATTTTTTTTTAACCGATATCATGTCATTAGACGATGTCACATAAATTTTTTTCAAAATCTTATATTTTTTTAATAGTAGTAACTAATGCTCTTTAATATATGTTTGATTTGGAATATTTTGTAATATCTTAATATAAATTTTTATTCTTTGGTAATTTATATTTACTCATCTAATAATAAATATTGGACTAAATTAGACTAACAAATTGTTATTTATTTTTTCATAAACGTTTGAAATTTTTAATAAATTGAATTTAGCTCAAATGGATATAATTAAATTTATTAGTCCAATTAATATATTTAGTTGTATATAATATCCACATTTAAACCTACATTATTAGTTGACTTTTTTTTAGCTAAATATATTTTTATTTGAAAAATATTCGTTAATTTAAAATTTCTAAATTAATAAAAATCAGGTAGATTTAGCATTTCAACTTTGAAATTTCAACCCTCATATGTAATCAATATGTGAGTTATAATAGGGTAATAGTGAAAAAATTAAAATACTTATTGAAATTTTGTTTAAACTAACAATCACATTTCTTTGCAAAATGTAATTAAAAAAAATGAATGCATATAAAAAAAATTATTGTTGTAAAGTTGACAATCAAATTTCTTCACAAAAAGTAATTTAAAAAATAAGGTAAAATTTTGTATGAAAATAGTTTATGATAAGTTTATATGAACCAATTTTAAAGTATCAAATATTTAATTATGAATACAAAAAGTCTCATCAGATGTATAAAAAATCTGGGTCAATCCTGATAAATACTTGGATACTTTAAAATAATTTCATAATAAATTTATCATGAACTATTTTCATATAAAAATTTACTCACAAAATAAATGCATATATTAAATATAAATGAGAAAAAAAGTTTCAACTAATGATGGAATTTGATTGTGGATATAAACTTGCTACAAAAAATGGATGAACAAAATAAATTTAGATAATATTATATATATAAATATAAAGACTATGTTGTTATCTTTCAACTTTATCTTATTTAACATTGTTATCTTTTTTTTATACCGTCTCATTTGAAAAGTAAAACAAAAATAAATTTTATATGAAAATAATTCATAATAAGTTTATCATGAATTTTTTTTTAAAGTATAATACATTTGACTAAGAGTATAAAAAATCTTATCAGAAGTATCAAATTTATGGTCAATGAAATCTATAACAATTCCAATATAATATCATTAACTTAAAAATTTTATACTTCTAATGAGATTTTTGATACTCTAATAAAATGTTTGAAATTTTTTAAATTGATTCATGATATATTTATCATGAACTATTTTCATATAATAATTTGTCATAAATAAATGTTCACACATCGAACAATGTAAAATAAATAATTTAGACGTACAAACATTTAAAAAAATTAAAATAAATACAATGTGGCAGGAGAAATGTAAAAAATTATATATCGATAACTATACTAAAAACTAAAATATCACATCCATTTTGTATTTAGTAGAAAGATATCATATTTTTTAATAATAGTAATTAATACTTTTTATAGTATATCCGATTTGAAATGTGAAAATTGAATTTAAGATTTCAAAATTTATATACTATCATACTTTGAGATTTTAGAATTCAGATGAAATCTAACCCTATAAATGTTGAGTATCTTTTATATGAAAATTGATTTATGATAAATTTATTTTAAAATATCAAAAGTTGAATTATAATATCAAAAAATTCATTAAAATTTTAAAAATTTGGATTAAAAAAATTAATAATAATTAAAATATAATACCACATACTCCAACTTTTTATAATCCTAACAAAATTATTAATACTCTAATCAAATATATAAGACAAAAACTTATATAAAAATTTCTACGGTAGAAAATTCTAAAAATAGACTAAAATATTTAATAAAACCACTCGCACCCTTCCCCCGTCGCACACGCGCTCATACTCGGGCTTAGGTATTAAATGTAAATACTAAATCATTCCCCCCTCACCCCTACCCCCACCCCCACCCCCACCCTCCTCCAAGGCTCCAACACAAATGCCCAGCTAATTAGTATTTTGCACATGCAAAATAATTGGAAATTTTAATTTTATTATTATTTTTAACTATTATAAATTTAAAAATAAATTAAATAATATTATATAATAAATTTAAAAATTTATTCTCAATTTATATTAGTATAGTAACACATATTTACTTATATAGTAACACACATTTATTCATATACTAACACAAATTGAAGAACAAATATATGTTACTATTAGATCAAATATGTGTTACTATATTATAAAATATTATTATTTTACATATTTTTTTTATAGAATAAATCATTTTTCACATAATACAAGAGCAAAATGTGTGTTACTTTAAGAATAAATATTGATTATTCACAAATACTTATTTATTTTTATAGAAATAATTATTTTTTAATATAATAGCATATGTATTACATGAAACAATATACATAAATTAAAGGGATGATGAATACATTAAGAAACACATATTTATTCTCATAAAAATATATTTTGCTCATATAGTAACACACATTTGCACATATAGTAACACAAATTGGGAGACAAATGTGTGTTACTATTAGAGCAAATGTGTGTTACTATCTTATAAAATATTGTTATTTTACATATTAATTATTTATTTTTATAGAATAAATTATTTTTCACATAATGCAAGACCAAAATGTGTATTACTATAAGAACAAACATTAATTATTCCCAAATATTTATTTAATTTTATAGAAATAATTATATTTAACATATTTATTACATGAAACAATATACCTAGATTTAAAGGGATGACCAATAAATTAAGAAACACATATTTATTCTCATAAAAATATATTTTGCTCATATAGTAATACACATTTGTCCATATAGTAACACAAATAGAGAGATACATGTGTGTTACTATCTTATAAAATGTTGTTATTGTATACATATTCATTTGTTTTTATGGTTTGCGTGAGTTGTTTGCGGGGGTAGGGGAGGGAATTAGCTGGTGCGAGCTTGGGGCGCGCGTGAGTCTATTTCTTTTCTTTTTCTATATTTAGTAATTTTTACGGTAGAAATTTCTACCTAAGTGTTCCTCAATATATAATATTTTATAGGGTTATATTTTTATATGTCCCATAAATTATCACATTTTTTAATTCGATCCACATATTTCATACTTTTTGAAATTGGTCCTATACATTTAAAATTATTTTGATTTTAGTACATTTACTGGTTACAATAGGTTGTGTAACTGGATGCCTCCACCTGGGTTTCAAAATACGCTGTAAAAATAAATTGTTTCAAAATTAATCAATCCATCCTTTGCACCTATAGAACCTTCGACCCAAATTTTCTCAGTCCAAGAGGTGCGTATTGGAGCTTCCACCCCACAATGAAGAGAGTGTAATTACGTCGTGCTATGGAGAATGAATAAGTGATGGACGACATTTTTGAAACCCGAACAATTTCCTTCTCTTGGAATGAAGTTACGGTTGCTGCAAATGAAAATGGACGAATTGATTCTCCTAGTTTTGTAGAAGCTGCTCCCGATTTTGGTTCTCGATCTCCAAATAAAAATGCTTTCAAATTGTATTAATAAGCCAGACTCATTTTATTATACTCAAGACTCACCCCTTTAATAAATTCCACCCAATGAAAATGATTCTCAATAAAATTAAAATAAAAATTAAATTAAATTAATTACACAGTTAACACATATAAAATCAAATGCAAAATTAAATTATATTTCTAGGCGGAGACAACCGGCTACACAAACTATTGTAATATGTAAATGTACTAAAATCAAAATAATTGTAAACGTATAGGACCAATTTCAAAAAGTGTGAAACGTGTGGACTGAATTAAAAAATGCGACAACTTATTGGACATATAAAAATATAAACACTATTTTATAATAGTATTTTTTTGAAAGGATATTTTATAATAGTTTCATTATAAACATATCATAAATCTTTTCATACAAACTTTGTCATAAATGCTTATGAAATTACAATATCATGTATTCTCCACTGCACTATCTCCAATAACTAATTAATACAACTTTTTTAAATTCTCAATCTTTTTTTATTTATCACTTGCATTTGGGGAATCTGGAAGACGAGAAATCATTGGGTTTTTGACGGTGTTCGTCCTTTGCCGCCACGTTTCACAGCTTGGGCTATGTCAGAGATTCGGGCCAGTGCTACTTTAATCTCTAGACAGACAAATGGTTCTTTGCTTGATCTTTTAATTGCACGGGCCTTTCGTCTCAGACTTAATCTGAGGAAGCCACGTCAAGTGTTGTCCGTGCGTTGACAGCCTCCTCCGGTGGGTTGGCTGAAAGTCAATGTTGATGTGTCCAGTGCGTCTTCGCCCTACGGTTTCTTTGCTGGAGCTATTTTCCGAAATTCAAGAGATTTTTTTGTTGAAGGTTTTGTTACTCGCGGGGCCTGGGAATTGTCGCTGGAAGGGGAGATTGGGGCAGCTTATTTGGCGATTATCCTGGCGTCGACAAGAGGCTGGACTCGATTGTGGGTTGAGTTGGATTCTTCGCTTGCGGTGGATACGTTGAAGGGAAAGGTTAAATTGGTGCCGTGGAGGGTTTTGGGTTTGTGGCGCAAGGCAATGGACATCGGTGGGAAGATGGAACTTATCTTTTCACATATCTATAAGGAATGGAATAGAGCGGCGCACGCTCTTGCTAGATCACATACACCAGCCAGTTGGGTGGGCGAGGCCCCAGGCTTTATTTCCAGTTTTCTTTTTTATGATATGAATAGAGAATACTTTAGGACTTAGCCATTTTTGGTTTAGTTGCTAGATGTTTTTCTGGCTTTGTATTCTGAGTCGATCCCTATGAGGTATGGTGGGATGGTTGCACTTTTTTTCCTCGTCCGGTTTGTCCACAAGGGTGGTTTACGGCGAGGTTTTTAATGAGGCCCATCAGATCATTTTTGCACTTCCATTACCCGGGTTGTGGGTTTCACTCTCTTTTTTCTTTTCTCTTTAATAAGATGCGTTTATTTCTCAATCTTTTTTATTTATCAGTTGTCACACTTTTTTTAATCACTTTTACAACTTTTAATAACAAATATTAGTTATCACGTAATCATTACAATTACACTTAACGCACACACATTTACACATAAAATAAAGGTATTAAAGTTTTTTTTGTCTTCAACTTGTCAAAAATTTGAATTTGGTCCACATGAATTACACATTTTGATTTTGGTCCTATAAGTTTGAAAATATTTTGATTTTGGTCCTTTAACAAACTTACATGACCAAAATTAAATTTGATTTTGGTCCTGTAAGTTTGTTAAAGGACCAAAATCAAAATATTTTCAAATTTATAGGATCAAAATCAAAATGTGTAATCTAAAGGACCAAATTCAAAATGAAGTAAAGTTATAGGGCTTATAAATCTGTAATCCATAAAATAAAATTTTACATTAGTTAAATCACTCATCACACATACTCTCGACTACTTATTAAAATTTAAAATCTACCCTAAATTTCAAAATTATTTAAATCTCAAATTGAACATCCCCTTAAAGTGAATTTGAGACTATTAGAGTTATACTGATAAGTATGTTTTTACTTTATATACAAACTGATTCTTACATTTGTTATTGAGAATGATATTTTTATTAATATTTATGTTTCTTTAATATAATGAATGTTTCAAATTGTGTCATCTCAATTTTATGAATTTTTATACGCTATAAATGAGTAAATCTAAACACACATTAGATAGCGCTTAATATGTAATTTAAGATGAATATGATAACGAGTGTTATTAAGAGTTACTCACTATGAGGTTAGTGATTACCCCTATTTTTATGATCTCATTCGTATGCAATAAATAATACTCCATCAAACACTATTAATGAAAATAAATCCTCATCCATTTCCCTTCCTTACCTTCATTACACCGAAGTCGGATCCCCTCCATTTAATATTTCCCAAATTTTCTCCATTTAACATAGATCTCACTTATTATCATGGATTTCATAAATTTATATATTTATTAATTATTTTAATTATGTATATATCTCAACGATAATAAATGGTATCTATATTAAATGGAGGAAATTGAGAAAATATTAAATGGATGAGATCCATTCTCCACTACACCCAACCAAATGAGCTCTTAAATCTATACATATATAAAAGTAGAAGTTAGGAAAGAGAAAAAAATATGTTTATTTGTGCAAGTGTAGTGCACTTGCTTTATAGTGAAATGATGATACACACTCTCCAACAAAGAGGGTGAGTTAATTTTATCAAAAAAAAAAATTATCTTTTACTTTATTCCAACAATTTCAATTTTATCTAAATTTTTATTTTGAATTTACTTTCAAACACACTATTTATCAAATTATTTACCTTCTAAGATATTTAATTTAACATATATATTGCACATATAAAATATATTTTAAATTCTAAATATATATTTGTTATTATAAAAATGATTATTTATTGACTTTAATTATACGATTGAAATTTAAATGATTTTGCTTAGATTATGTAACTTATGTAAAAATACTAAAAATAAATTATTATTTTATTAATTTTAGTGCATAATTTTGAAATTATATGATTGCTTAAACATTTTAATACACTCATATACAATATAATCTTTTCATGTTTAAAAAAATAACAATGGTACAAGAAATTTAATAAAATTAATAGATAAAATAAATTTAGTTTATATTTATTTTGGTCGGTAAAAAATATTTTATTCAAAATAATTGATTAACATGTATATAATATACTCAAAACAATTAAAGTTTACATTTTATTTAATTTAAATATATATTATAATTTTATATTTAAAATTTATATTATTTAATTTGTACATTACACGAGAGAATGATTAGTATTTTAAAAAGTTTGATGACATGAATTGCCACGCGAAGCCCACGGTTGATGAGGCCCTCTCCAATGGGGAGGTATTTAGTGATATGGAGGAAAAAAACTCATTTGCCATTGGAAGAGGTAGGGGGAGAGGGAGAGATTTTTCTCCCCAGGTAGAAGGTTTACTAACCAGGAAGATGACAGAGGTGAGAGTGGGGCGTGGACCCTGCACATGCATATGTATTTCACAGTGTTTTCATAACCGGACCGGTTGTTAACAAGGTGGACTACCAAGAGGTAATCTCAAGATTATCCCAAGGCTACGAAGGTCGCCGAGGTGAGCGGGAGCGAAGCTACTGGTTCGAGTCAAGGCCGACACGAAGGAGCTCGGCGAGGTAGGCGAGAACCTCGCCCGAGCTCCCGAACCGACCAAGGTCAGCGACCAGGGAAGCCAAGGATGAGGAGATAATGGGCGAGCTACCCCTCTCAAGAGGGAGCTCGCCCCTATCCGAGGAGGCCATGCCGAGCTCCATCACCGCATCATCCCTGAAAATCGCACAAGGCAAAGGAGCTCGCCAGGGACCTCGCCTAGTCCGAGAAGCCTGAATGGCGGGCGCATAAGTAGGATATGTATGTGTAATAGCATAGGGCACTGTAAAGGGAGCATTATGAGGGATTAAGACAAAGGTTACAGACCTTCGTCAACACCGGAAGCCATATAGGCTCACAAGGTGCTACCTCACACTTGCACACCTATAAATAAGACCTCTCTTGTACTATTACACAAGAATTCAATCATAATACAACATTTACTTTTCTCTCTAAACTCTCCACTTTCTCTCTCTATATTATCCCCTCAAGAACACTAAGAACATAAATCTTAGATTATTGTTTGATAGGATTAATATGTCATAACAAGCCACATAACAAACATCATTAGTAAATTCTATCAACAATTTGACGCTAGAAGAAGGGCGCCTGGACCAAAAAGTTTGAGAGTGAGAGATTAGGGTTTGTTTGAAGATTTGAAGGTGTTCTTGACCAAGACTTAAGAACACTTGAAGATACACACATATTTTCACTCCTTAAACAAAAAACCCAGATTTCCGGATTCGTAATTTCTGCCCAAAAGGTTTTCAAATGCACACGTGTACACGAATAAACCAGATTTTGGATAATTCGTTACACGTAAAGCTAGACGAAAACCTGTGCAAACACACCCAAGCTGGAAGATCATAACCTCGACGACCTTCGGCGAGCTACCCCCTGCAAAACCCCAAAATGCCTAAGGGGCAAACCTCGGCGAACACCCGGAGGTGGAAGGATGGTGACCAGGACCAGGCCGAAGGGGAGACCTCGCCCCGAGCTCTTCAGAAGAACACTGCTCCGCGACCTCCGTGAGTTGTAGTGGCTCAGGAGGATTTAAACCCCTCCATGAGGGACCTCGCCAACAACCCCGACGAGCTCCAGCGCACCATTGCAACCCTACAAAGGTTGCAGTAGAGGCAGCTCGATGAGCTCGCCCTGGTACCCCGACGAGCTCTAACCACCGTGGCCAGTGAACAGACAAGGCCCTCTCAGGGCACCTAGACTCGGGGCCAGTATAGCGACCTCCCCTCTGAGCAGGAGGCAAGCTCTGCCCAAGCTCGCCAACACAGGGAGCGCACTGGGAATGCCAAGGTGGTGGAAGAGCCAGCTATGCAGGCTGGGCGAGCTTCGGCCTACACCGAGGCATCCGCCACTCACCAGTCGCTGAGGAGGGAGGTCCTCCAGGGCAGGTTGGGGCCGAGAGGTGAGGAGAACGAACGAACGGCGGCCCCAGCTACGTCCTAGAGGGGAGAGTCAGACCTACAGCCTCGCAGGTCCGCGACTGATAGATTGGGCCCACATGGCGGGCCAGTTCCGACCCATCACGGAGGGGTCACCCCAGAGTGAGGCACCTCGGGGGCGTGCGTCCACGAGACGCACGACCTTCGAGCAACCTCTGCCGGAGGTGGCCCACGACGATGAGCTGGCCACACTGAAAAAAGCCGTCGAAATGCTACAGCAGTCAAGTCTGGCGGGCCCGATGCCACCACTCTCCCCGAGTCTCCGTTGGCACCTACCATCCTCTGAGCACCGGTCCAGAAGAAGATCCACTTCCCGGTGATGTCTGCGTACGAGGGTGAATCCGACCCGAAGGTCCACCTGGCCAAGTATGCAGACTACATGATCTCGGTGGGTGCCACCGACTTCACTAAGTGCCGGAACTTTTCGCTGACCCTAGGGGACCGAGCTCACCGCTGGTTCTCATCACTCACCCCGGGGTCAATCCACTCGTTTGGCCAACTATCGCGAGAGTTCTTGGCCCACTTCTCCGGGTTTGGATCCTACTTTACCCAGAAGCACCGACTCGCCAACATCCATCAAGGCGAGAGCGAGACCGACCAACAGTATCTGGAGAGGTTCGATAAGATACTGCTGGAGGGCGAGCCGGTGAGCGAGGACACCAAGGTCGTCGCAGTGATGGCCGGGCTCCGAAAAGGCACCGATCTCTGGAAGAAAATGCACCTCGCATGTCCGAACACTTACACCGAATTCCGCCACAAGGTGGGGGTGTTCGTGGCCATGCAGGAGGCCCTCCAAAAAGAGGTCGGTGCCTCCGAGGAGAGGAAGCCCTATGGGAAGAAGTCCGGGGGCACATACAAGGCTCTCCGGAACTTGAAAGCTTTTGGCGACGGAGACGAATTCAAAGAAAAACTCAACCAAGTACTCTCCGTCTCCATCGACCACGTCTTTACCGCGGTCAAGGACAAAGCCTTGTTGGAGGAGCCTAGGAGAATTCGCCAGGACCGCGCAAAGCTCAACCCCAACAAGTATTGTGCCTATCACCAGTCAATAGACCACTTCACCAGTGAATGCCAAGACCTCCTCAAACAACTATGGAAATTTTACGAGGTTGAGAAGCTGATCGAGTTCGTAAAAAAGGCACTGGCGAAGAGGTCCAGGTTCGAGAGGAAGGAAGCCTCTGATGACGAAGAAGAGGACTTTGGCCAACGCGGTCCTCAAAACAGGCTGAGGGCACCTCCCCAACCTCAACAAAACTTGGAGCCAACTCGGGAACTCTTGGTTCTCGAAGAAGAAATTGGAGCTGCCGGAAGTCTCCAGGACGGGGGTCTTCCATTTCTAGGAGAAAAAGGAAGGCCGAGATCCGAGCCAAAAACCAAGTCTAGGAAGGCAACTCCAGCTCCAGGACCATCGCACAACTCACAGATGAGCTAACATTCTCCTCGGCGGACCTGGAGGGGGTACTGACGCCCCAAAACGACTCGTTGGTGATAACTGCCAACATCATGAACGTCCTAGTTCACAGGCTACTTGTGGACACCGGCGCTTTCACCAACATTCTCTTCAAATCCACCTTAGATGCCTTTGGTGATTTTGAGTCGTATTTAGAACCTAGAAATGCTAGGATAGTGGGGTTCGGAGAGGCTGTAACCGTCCCCCTACGTAGTATTAGGTTGAGCGTTCAGCTTGTATCGGCTGAGGACCCGGAGAGGAGGCTGACTAGGTTAGTAGATTTCCTAGTTGTCGACCAGTAATCCTCCTACAATGGGTTCCTCGGCCGCCCCTTTATCAATGAATTCAAAGTGGTGTGTTCGACCTACTACTATTGTTTGAAATTCCCAACTTCAAAAGGCACCAGAACCATAAAAGGCGACCAGAAAAAAGCCTGAGAGTGTTTACTCTAAATTAAAGATGACCGGGTCAAGAAATCTATAACGCATGTCCAGGTCCTTGAGGAGGAAATCCAAATTCCGGCGGACGAGCCAAATATCCTAGACATCATCTCTATAGAGACTGAGATGATGGAGGCAGGTGATCTGCCGGAATCTGACCAAGTGTCAGGACCTGCGCAAGAGGCACAATCGGCACCAATAGAGGTGGAGAAAGCCCAAGTGCAGGAACCAGTGCAAGGTTCACAACCTATGTCCATGGAGGTGGTCGAAGGTGTGCAAGATGAGGGACCCACGGAGGACCAAGAACCTGTGCCGATGGAAGTTGATCCAACTCCCCAAGTTACAGGACCTCTCCAAACTAACGGACCCCCAGAAGTATTGGCAGTTGAGGAACCCGTCCAAGCTGGGAATCAAGCTGATGACCTCGAGCCACACATAGGTCACGAACCTGCAAAAATGTCACAAGAGGAGTGGGACGAGTTCATCAGAGACCCAAGGTGGAAAAATAAAAAAGAAAGGCCACCCAATGGAAGAATTGACGGCACTCCCGGTGGACCCGAAAAGGGACTTGGAGCTTTTCATAGGTTCCGAGTTACCCAAACCGTACCGGTCGAGGATGGAGCTGTTTCTAATGTCCAACTTGGACGTATTTGCCTGGTCCCATGAAGATATGACGGGGATCCCGTTGGAACATGCTTGACATCAACTTAACATAGATCCGACGAGGAGACCCGTGCTCCAAAAGTGGAGGAAGTATGGACCGGACAAGTATGCAGCTTTAACAGCCGAAGTGGGAAAGCTGTTGGACAACAAGCTGATCAAGGAAGCCTTGTGTCCACAGTGGGTCGCGAACCCCGTCCTGGTAAAAAAACACAACGGGACGTGGAGGCTATGCATCGACTTCACGGACCTGAACAAGGCATGCCCGAAGGACAACTTCCCACTACCCCACATTGATCAGCTTGTAGATAGCACCGCTGGCCATGAAATGATGACATTCATGGATGCATTCGCAGGCTATCACCAGATAGCATTGCACCCAGATGACCAGGAACATACGGCGTTCTACACCAACAAAAACATGTATTGCTGGGAAAGGATGCCATTCGGACTTATCAACGCCGGAGCAACCTACCAAAGGTTGGTGAATAAAATGTTCGACCAACACATCGGCGAGTCTATGGAGGTGTACGTGGACGACATAGTTGTCAAAAGTTTGAGGAAGGAGGATCACCTCGACCACCTCAAGCAAACCTTCGACATACTGCGCCACTACAACATGAAACTGAACCCCCAAAAAGACTAGTTTTGGCGTACATTCAGGAAAGTTCCTAGGTCACCTTTGTTAGCCAACGAGGAATAGAGGTCAACCCAACGCAGGTCCAGTGCATAATCGAGATGGGTGTGCCTGATTCCGTGCAAAAAATCCAAAGGTTGACCGGGTGTATGGCAGCCTTGAACAGGTTCATCTCCCGCCCGTTCTTTGAAGCAATCAAAGCAAACACACAAAGGTACAAGGAGGCGGTCAAAGCCAACAAACTGCACCTCAAGAATCACTTCGTGTGGACAAGCGAATGCAAGCGAGCTTTCGAAGATATTAAAACATACCTAGCAGATACGCAGGTCCTGTCAAAGCTAATACATGGGGAGAAGTTGTACCTCTACCTTGCTGCGTTGGAGGTTGCCATTAGCTCCGTCCTGGTCCGAGAAGAAGCGAAAACACACCTACCAGTGTACTACGTAAGTCAAGTCTTACATGAAGCCGAGTTGCGGTACACCCCAACAGAGAAGCTAGCATATGCACTGGTGATGAGTGTTAGAAAATTGAGGCCCTACTTCTTCGACCACCCGGTAGAGGTGCTGACGACGTTCCCACTACGTCAAATATTGCAGCGCCCAGACGCCGCCGAATGCTTGCTGAAGTGGTCACTATAAGTTAGCCAATACGGTATAACCTACGCACCCTGAACAACGATCAAGGGACAAGCGCTCGCCGACTTCATCGTCGAGCTAACTTTCCCACAAGATCCGACAAGGGGGAGTATAGCTCTGTGGTACCTCTATGTTGACGGATCATCAACCAGCAAGGCAGCAGGCGCCGGCGTGGTCCTAATCTGCCCGGACAGACAAGTCTTTACCTCCGCAATCCGGTTCGACTTTCGAGCAACCAACAACGAGGCAGAGTACGAAGCCTTGATAGCCGGACTTAGGTTATCATTAGCTGTGGGGGCAACCAATCTTCAAGTTTTAGGAGATTCCCAACTAATAATTTCCCAAGTCCGGGGAGAGTACGAGGCAAAAGACCAGCAGATGATGACCTACCAGAAGATAGCCGCACATCTGATCTCGATGTTTATGCAGGTTTACATCAATCAGATACCGCGACTAGAAAATACGCAAGCAGACGCCCTAGCCCGACTTGCTACCAGTAACGGCGAAGCCGAGGTCACAGAGGTTGTAGTCACCAAACTGAAAAACCCCTCGACTTCCGATTACAAAGTAAACCAGACCTCGAGTGGGGGGCAGGAAAGCAATAAAGACAGTGAATATTGGTGCACTCCAATCCAAAAATACTTAAAGGATGGAACGACCCCCGAGGACACATGGGAAGCTAGTCGGCTAGTGAAGCAAACTGCGAGATATACGTTGGTGGATGGCCAACTCTACAAATGTGGATTCTCTCTACCCCTACTCAAATGCTTATCTAAGAAGCAAGGGTCCGAGGTGTTAGAAGAAATTCACGAAGGGATTTGCGAAAGTCACGCTGGGGGGCAAGCCTTGGCATACAAGACGATCATACAAGGGTACTATTGGCCCACTCTTCGCAAAGATGCCATCAGCTTCGCACGGAAGTGCCGAAAGTGTCAACTTTTCGCACCTAATATCCACTCCCCAGCCAACCAACTGAAGTCAGTTTTCAGCCCATGACCTTTTGTAAAATAGGGTATCGACTTGATCGGCCCATTTTCACCTGGCAGAGGCGGTGTAAAGTTCGTTGTTGTAGCAGTAGACTACTACACCAAGTGGGCTGAAGTTGAAGCACTTACAACAATAACTCAAGAAAGAATGATCGGCTTCATATGGAAGAACCTGGTCTGCCGGTTCAGACTTCCGCAATCGATCATCATGGACAATGGAAGGCATTTCGACGGCCAAAAGTTGAGAGATTTATGTAGTTCATGGAATATCAAGAAACACTACTCAACCCCGTACCATCCACAATCGAATGGTCAGGTCGAGGCGGTGAACAAAATTTTGAAACACACATTGAAGCTCTGCCTCGAAGACAAGAAAGGAAGCTGGGTAGACGAACTCCCGGAGGTTTTGTGGTCCTGCAGGACATCGTACCGAGCCAGCACCGGAGAGACACCGTTTGCCTTAGCCTTCGGAACTGAAGCAGTAGTACCGGTGGAAGTCCAGAATAAGACCTGGAAGGTGGTAGGATATGACGAAGAAAAGAACGACGAAGCCTTGGCAGTTGAAAAAGATCTGATCGAAGAAACCAGAGCTTCGTCGAAAATGAAAAATGCCACCTACAAGCGCAGAGCGGAAAAGTACTACGATTCCCAGGTCCGAGACCGAAAGTTCAAGGTTGGGGACTTGGTGCTGAAAAAGAAACTAATGGCCCCACCAGAAGTATTTAGGTCAAACTGGGAAGGACCGTTCCTGGTCACCGCAGCCTGGGCAAACAGTACTTATGACCTCGAGGAAGTACAAGGCAAAGCCTCGTCATATACAATTATACATGGAGCTCAGCGCATTTAAAGAAGTTTTATCAATAAATCGAGATTTTGTAATAGACTAGCCGAAGGTTCGCATCAGGAGTGTTGATGGCAACCGATGTAAATTACGTCGCTGTATAAAGTTAGAAGTTTTTCTCAAGAAAATGTTTCAACCCTTCGAAGGTTCGCAAAAATGCTCCAACTCTTCGAAGGTTCGCAAAAATGTTCCAACTTTTCGAAGCTTCGCAATGCGCAAAGACCAAGGTCCCGAACGTTATAATCTAAAAGCTCAAACGGCAAAGGCCAAAGTGCCCCAGGTCAGCGAAGGTATCCTTAGGATCACTAAGCGCCTACTGCCGAAAGTTAGAAAAATTTGCGAAAAAGACGGAAAACGTCCAAGGCAAGGTTCAAGAAACCCAATTGCCCAATGTGAATTAAACAAAGTACAACTCGCTACCCTAAGTGGTTTAAGACGAGCGATTTGCGGCCCGAAGTGGTGTAAAACGAAGAATACGTACTATACAAATGGAGGTACAATTTGTAGCCCTAAGTGACATAAAACGAACGATTCTCTTCTCAAAAGTAGAGTAAGATGAACAATTAAGTACCCAAAAAATATATGAACGAGCTAATGAAAAATATAACGTGCGCAAAGAACGTAAGTAAACAAAGTTAGAACAAAATCGAATTTCATTCAAAAGATACTTAAGAAACTTTCAAGCCAAAAAGATGCCTGGAAAATTTCTAAGTATAAGCAGTGGTGCTAGCCACAAAGGTCGACTAGCTGACCATCTTTGAAATGCAAAAAGCTCCTTCTGGACGAGCTACACATGCCCGACGAGCTACAACTACTTGAATCAAAAGTTACAAAAAGAAGCTCCTTTTGGGCGAGCTAGGCAGCCCGGCGAGCTACAAAAATCAGAAATTGCAAAAAACTAAACTAAGAAAACAACGAAAAAGACTAAGTTGCTGGAGCAGTCGAAGCAGGAGTTGCGGAGGCATCAGTGGGGACCTCTGCGGGCACTTCGTGGCTGGAGACCCCAAGAGCAACCCCCTCACCGGTGACCTGGCGATCTTGCGGAGACAACCTCGGCATGATGGTAATGTTGCCGATGCAACCACTAGTGTCGAAGTCGCCGAGGTTAAGCATGGCATCCCCGCACGCCTCTTGAAGCTGCTCCATGGTGGGCGGAGTTTGACCCTTCTCGTTTGCGGCCTTCTCATCCTCGGTGAGGTTCAATTCCGGCACGGGCACGGTATTTATGATCTTGAAACGTGCCAGAACAAAGTTGAGGGGCACACCGAGCTCAGGGAGGTCGCCAATGTCGAGCTCCGTCTCGTCGGGGAAAGGGACCCTATCCAAGCAGTCCTTGAAGTCGCCGACAACAGCTTTCAGCTCGTCATCCTTGTGAGCCCGCCACCAAATCGCCCAGATGACTTCGGTGTAGCATTGGACGAAACCCTGGTCCGAGGCCTCAGCCTTCACCGCCACCAAGTCCACCGAGGAAGAAGCATCATTGCGGAGTTCGGTGATCTCATTAACCTTCGCCGAGAGCTCGGCCCTCAACCTCGCACTTTTCTCATACGCGCCCCTGGTCAGACCTCGCTGGAGCTCCAGCTCCCTCTTGGTCACAGTATGTTGATCGACCTTGCGGGCGAGCTTCTCAGCGAGCTTCTCTTCCTTAACCTTGAGCTTGGCCTCCACATCTTGCTCGAACCCGGCGAACTTGAGCTGAAGGTCGCCGAGCTGTCTAAGAGCATCTTGCTCGGTAGTCAGAGATGAGGCAGCCTTCTCCTCCGCGAGCTTCGCCGACTTCTTGGACTTGTCGAGCGACTCCGCCATTCTGAGGAGGGCGTCATTCTTCTCTTGGCGACCAGCCTCCAGTTCGGCCGCCTGCTCCACCGCCTTCTGGTTCGTGAGCAACAACCCACTCGCATAATGTGCCGAAAGCAAGAGGTTCTCGGTCAGGCTTTGGCCGTTGATAGTCACCACATGAGGAGTAGACCAGAACCTCGGCACCTCGCGCACTGCGTTCCGAACCAGGCCCGGGGGAGGCTGCGCATCGAGGTCAATGATCGCGACCTCTTGTAGGCATGGAGGACCTCGTGCCGGTTCGGGTAAGCAATGGGGGCGTAGCTGAGAGGTCAAAATAGTTAGAAAAAAGGAAAAACATGAGAAAAACAACTAAGACTGAAACCAAAGGTGCAGGCTACTTACTGAGCTCGCTCAGGGTCCCAGCCTAGGAGCGTATCGTCGGTAGTTTAAACCTCGAAGGGGGACTGGGTAGGTGGCGACCTCGACGTAGAGGGAAATGCCAACGGAGCGGTAGACTGGGTGGAGCCGCCTTGCCCGGACCTCGCCGAGGCTCGCCCGGCCTGATCAGAATCCTCGTCGTGCAGGGAGAACTTTGTCCTCTTGCGGCCTTGGGGGTCCTCGTCGCCCACATGGGTCCCGTCGCCCCTCTAAAGGCCCATCTTCCCTTGACCTCGCTCAGGGGTGGCGCCAGCTCGCCCTCCACCCCTACTGGTCTTGGCGACCTCCACAGCCTTGGATTTTGTTGGGCCTTTAGTTGACCCCTTCTGGGTTCCGGACCCACCTACCTCGCCCTTCTTCTGGGCGAGCTCAGCCTTTTTACTCGCATCCAATGCGAGCAGCGAGGACGGAGCGAGCTTGTTAGGGCGAGGTGGACCCATCGCAAATCGATGAGCTACTGTGTGATAGGCGTCCGAGATCTCGACAGTTGGGAAGACAACCCTGCTACCGTTTGCAAAAATCAAGGGGACATGTTAGTATAGTGGGCGAGCTACCCCCCAGATGGGCGAGCTACGAAAAGTTGTGAACCTAGGAGCTCAGGACCTTCGACCTTAAGGTGGTGAGGCAAGGTGTGAAGTCCGGCGAGCCTGAGGCAATGATGTTGAGTAAGGTGGGCAGTCTCCCGATCTTCCTGGCTCCTCAAGTAGCAGACAGCTCGCACTACGTCGAACTCGAGGGACGTCTCGGGTCTACCGCGACTTGACTTGTGATGCTTCAAACCTGCAAAAGGAAAGGAATTAGATTAGTAAATCTAATTCAACCCACGCACACCAAGCAGACGACCTACAGCTGGCCTCCCCATATTCGTCTGGAGTTGGGATTCGCTCTCCTCGCCCAAAATAGTTCGCCGAAGCTCGCCAGTCTCCGCCCATGAAGACGAACTGTTGCTTCCAGTCGCGGACCTTGTTCGGGAGGATCCCCAGGAACTTCTCCCCCGGGCGAGCTTGGGGTAGTAATACCCCTTACCATCCTTTACTTGCTTAGTCACGGCGAGGAGCTCATTGAGCTCGGCGGTGGTGAGCCTGTTTTCATATCCTTCCAACCCAAAGACCGCCAACGCCGCCAACAAGCTGCTCTAGGCGTTGGGAGTGAGCTGGGTGATGGTGAGGTTATTATCGAGCAGAAATTGGCCAATAATCGGATGCAGAGACAGTGTGAGTCTGGCCTCGAGGGTGTGGATGTTGATGGCCGTCAACCCCGCCGGGGGCGCATTAGCTCGCTCATCCTTCCTCGGGGCATATAGGAAAATGTCGAGTGGGATTCGGTACTTCTCACGAAGGTGAGGGAGCTGGTACTCGTTCATAATACTTGTAACCCCACTCGCCTTATACTCAGATTTGTTCGCCGCGTCCCGATATTCCCGCCCGGGGAGATTGAAGTTCACCTCGTATTGGGCGACATACTCACTCCAGTCAAAAGGATGAACAACCCCGGTGGGGACCTGGTGCTCAATCAGCTGAGGCTCCGGGAAACCGATAGAGTGGAACCACTCCACTATAACCTCCTCAAGGTCGCCCCTTTGTCCGCCCGCGTCAGCGACCTCTTCATTGGCCTCAGCGACCTCCTCACCGACCTCGGCGACCCCTTCGTTGCCACCTGCAACTCTTTCCTCAGGGGCGACATCATCGCCTTCCTCTCATACCTCGCGGTAGATGGTACTGGAGGCCCCCTCCTCCGAGTCAAAGCGAACCTCACCGAGGAGCTCGCCAGAATCCGGATGAGCTACCGAGGCCACCTCGGAATTGGAGCAGATCACTATAGGGGAGATCAAAAGAATGGGTTCGTTCTCTGTCATTGACCGCTTCTCGGGGTTACAATTAGAAAGAGTTTCACTTGAGGCATGTGTCGACATTATGTGGACAAGGTTTGGAAACTTGCAGGATAGTCCAAAATTCCGGTCGCCGGAGTTACGGTATGCGGGTGATCGGAGAAATAAAAAACCACCGGAAATGTCCAAAATTTCCGGAAAACTGAAGAAGTCGAAAGAAAGAAAGAGGGAAATCTGCAATAAGAACGAGAGAAGGAAAAAAAATGGGTTTTCTACCTTGGAGAGCGCCGGAAACTTCATCGGGAGCAGAGGTGTCGTTCGCTGGAAAAAGTTCTGAAAATTTGGAAGTGGAAAAGTGAAGAGTGAACTCGCCTTCTCCTATTTATAGACGTTTGGGCGAGGTCGAATATTCCAGGAATGCAGGGACTATTTTGCAAGAAATTTGAAAGATTGCCATAATGGGCGCGGGAAACAACGCCTAAAAAGGCATGCACGATGCCTTGATTCCCGTACCACGTCGGCCGAGCAACCGCCACGACGGAGTTTGCCCACTACCTCGGCACCTGCCCAAATGTAGTTCGCCAGTGCTCGAGTCCTCGTCCATAGGGACAAATCAACTCGCCCACACATTAGATAAACCATGATGTGTGCGAGCTGGGGGGCAAGTGTTAACAAGGCGGACTACCAAGAGGTAATCTCGAGATTATCCCAAGGCTACGAAGGTCACCGAGGTGAGCGGGAGCGAAGCCACTGGTTCTAGCCAAGGCCGACACGAAGGAGCTCGGCGAGGTAGGCGAGAACCTCGCCCGAGCTCCCGATCGACCAAGGTCAGCGACCAGGGAAGCCAAGGATGAGGAGATAATGGGCGAGCTACCCCTCTCAAGAGGGAGCTCGCCCCTATCCGAGGAGGCCATGCCTATCTCCATCACCGCATCATCCCCAAAAATCGCACAAGACAAAGGAGCTCGCCAGGGACCTCGCCTAGTCCGAGAAGCCTGAATGGCGGGCGCATAAGTAGGATACATATGTGTAATAGCATAGGGAACTGTAAAGGGAGCATTGTGAGGGATTAAGACGAAGGTTACGGACCTTCGTCAACACCGGAAGCCATATAGGCTCACAAGGTGCTACCTCACACTTGCACACCTATAAATAAGACATCTCTTGTACTATTACACAAGAATTCAATCATAATACAACATTTACTTTCTCTCTCTAAACTTTCTACTTTCTCTCTTTATATTATCCCCTCAAGAACACTAAGAACATAAATTTTAGATTATTGTTTGATAGGATTAATATGACATAACAAGCCACATAACAAACATCATTACTAAATTCTATCAACACCGGTGACCAAACCGGATAAGACACCGGTTCACGGTTCAACCGGTCCAACCGGTTGGATCGGCAGTTCAACCGTTAAAATAATTTATACTTATTTTTTAATATTTTATATGTTAAATAAAATAAATATTCACTTATAAAATTAAATAATTACAATATAATCATAAAATAACACCACAAAATACAAAAGATACAAAATAACACAATCAAAGTAGATTTTCTTTAATTTCTTTTTAGTTCTGCAGCAGTTAAAAATATTTTTTTGTGGAAATTAAGGTTTTGGCTTTTACTTTTAATTAGGATTAAGAAGACAAATAAAAAAAATAAAAAAAATAAATATTAATATATTTTTAAAAATATAGCCGGTTCAACCGGTTCTGATCGGTTTTTAGCGGTTCTGACCGGTTTTGACCGGTTCAACCGTAAAAATAGTTTTTTGGGTGTAACCAGACTGGTTCCATGACCGGTTCCCGGTTCAACCGGTTGAACCGGCCGGTTCGGTCCGATTCTGAAAATAGTGGTATTTCATATATGAATATATTACGCACAATTATATATTATATATGTATAATTATATTGACTAATATACATTATAGATGTTAAACGGGCTGACCCTAACCCTACAGGGCTGCGGGCCTAACGGTCCCTGGCCTTAGCGATTATTTCTTAACGGACCACTAATACTTAGAACCTAACCCTAGCGGTCCGCGGGCTAAACGGGCCACTAACGGGCTCGAGGTAAAAAAATAAAATTTAATATTAAATACAACTAGTGATTTAATAACTAAATAATCAATAAAGTTCACACACTAATAATATAATTCATAAAGTTCACACATTAACAACATAATCCATAAAGTTGGGCATTGAGAGGCTGCTTGGGAGTTGGGAATGGCGACAGAGGCTGCTCGAGATAAACCCTAATTGAAGAACATGATAACTTAATTTAATTGATATCTACTATTTCCTATTTTTAATTCCTAGTTAATAACAAATTAGTAAATTAATATTTAATAAGAGTAAGGAAAAATACACATTTTTTGTCCTATAAGTTTCGTTGACTTTGATTTTCGTCCTCTTAAGTTTTGAATTTTTGTTTTCGTCCTTTAACATACCAAAAATTAAAGTTTTCATCCTTCAACCTCTTATAACCAGTCATACAACCGGTAGTACACACGTAGATCCGTTCTTTTCTTTCTTTCTTTTTTAAACAAAATACTAACGTGGGGGTATTTGGAGGGAATTAGGTCTTGACAAAATACACTTTTAACCGTAAATTCCTCCCAAATACCGTCCAATACTTACATTCATAGAATCTTCTGTCCGAATTCATTTTTGAATATGATGTACAAACCGTGCAACGAAACCACAATGACACTTAATATTGCGCTCGAAACTCGTTGATTCATACGAATTTCTTGAAGACATCCTTCTTCCTTTCTGTGCAGTGAGTATGCGCTCAAAAGAATTTAGACTTTTGGATGTTTTGATTTGGGGATCTTTGTTCCTTTTTTTCCTAATTCTCTCAAGCCTCCATGCCTAGATTTGATCGACTAGGGTTTTAATTTGGGAGAGAATTTGCAGTTAAACCCTATATTTTATCCATCAAGACCTAATTCCCTCTAAATACCCTCATGTCAGTATTTCACTTAAAAAAAGAAAGAAAAAATAGATCCACATGTGTATTACCGGTTGTATAACTGATTATAGGCGGTTGGAAGACGAAAACTATAATTTTTGGTAAGTTAAAGGACGAAAATAAAAATTCAAAACTCAAGAGGACGAAAACCATAATTTTTGGTAAGTTAAAGGACGAAAACAAAAATTCAAAACTTAAGAGGACGAAAATCAAAGTCAACGAAATTTATAGGACAAAAATGTGTATTTTCCCTAAGAGTAATAAGTTAATTAATAAACATATTCGTTTAATAAATTATAATACAAATTGTAAGTATAAAGTATTAATGACTTAATGTATACAAGTTTACAAGTTACAACAGTGAGAGAATGAGGCCCCACTTTCCAATTTATATTATATATAATTAATTTAATAAAAAAAGGGCTACCAGACCAGCTCGAAAAACCGGGGGCTAACCGGTCCGGGCAAAAAAAGCCTGATTTTATACGGGCCGCCATATGCTCGGACATAACCCTGTAAATTACAGGGTTAAACGGGTCGGCCCGCCAGCCCGTGACCCGTTTAACATCTCTAATATACATACTAAACAAATAATAGATACTAGCTAATTAAATCAAATTAAAAATAAAAATATTGTATGTATTTTAATTTGTATATTATCATTTATACAACACAAAATTAATAATATGTTTCTAGAGTTTTTTAAAATAATCATAATATAATAAAAATTAAAATAGTCAGAATATAATAAATAAGATATTAATTGAAGTGAGTTCCTAAAAGTAAAAATATTGTGTGTACTTTTAATTTGTATTTTATTATTTATGTAATAAAAAATTAATAATATATTTCTAGAGTTTTTAAAAATAATCATAATATAATAAAAATTAAAATAGTCGGAATATTTAGTTTTATATTATTTATTTGAAAATTATATAATTAATAAATTAAAATTAAGAAAATAAATATGATATTAATTGAAGTGAGTCTTAAAAACCTATTTTTTGAGTTTATGCAATGGGGATGAGTTTTATTTCAAAGGTAAAAGAGTAAGTCTTTTGTGTATCAGTTGCACAGTGCAACTCAAGTGTATTTTTAAAAAGTTATGCAATTATTACTGAAAAGTTACGTATATTATTACTGAAAAATTACTCCACTAAATATACACTCTTCAATAATAATATATATAATTTTTTAATAATATTTTGTATAACCTTTTAAAAATGACTTAAATTACACTGTTCACGTGCTAAGAGCATCCACAGTGGATGAATGATTTCATCCATCCAACCACTCTCTTCCCTCCACATCATCTCCACGTCATCTTTTTTTTAAACACCTACCTTTTTAAATACATACTCACATTCATCCATCCACCATCCATTTATATTATATTTGTGGGTCCTACTATTAACATATTTCATCTTATTTATATATTTTAATTTATATAATTAAATTTATTATGAATATTAATATTATTAATTAATAATATTAAAATAATTAATTATAAGTTATTTGATAATTAAAAATTCAAGTAAAATATTATATTAAAAATTTAGAAGATTTAAAATTTAAATGCAACATTCACATAAAAATATTACAAGACATTAAAACACTAAAGAACATTTAAAAATTAAAAAGTACATCACTCAAATTTTTTTTAAAATTAAAATAATAATTCAATAATTGTTATTGTAGCGTGTCCAAATATGCTCGACCAAATCAGCACGAAATTGATGATGCACATCGCTGTTGCGTAACTCGGAATTCCTACGAAGAAAAAGAAATATCTGTTATCCAAAATTTTTGAATAAAATATTTTTTTACCAACCAAAATAAATATAAACTAAATTTATTTGATCAATTTATCTATTAATTTTATTAAATTTTTTATCATTTTTATTTTCTTTAATATGAAAAAACACACCTGTCCAAAAGGTTGGATGAAAAAAATTATATTGCATATTGCAGGGATTGAGTATATATTTTGATTCCCGTTTAATTATTAATATATATATATTTATATATGCACAACAATAAAAAAAAAAGCTGACAAATTTTTTTCAATCACCTGTCCAAATGTTTGGATGAATTGACTCTCTCTCCCAATTTAAATGTAGAGTCACAATAGTTTAAGGGCTCATTTGGTTCGTAAGATAAAAGTATCTATCCGCAAAAAATATGCATGTTTTTTTGCGGATAGATACTTTTATCTTACGAACCAAATGAGCCCTAAATAAATTCTATCATCCGTCCACTGATTAAATGGGCTTTGGCCCATTGTGGATGTTCTAAAGACCAAGACATTTTAAAAAGTTTGATGACATGAATTGCCACGTGGAACCCAGCGTCTGTCGGTTGTACCACTGATTAGAGGTCGCAAAGCAGCAGAATAATTCCCATCGCCTTCTTCAGACTTCAGGCACCTCTGTACAAGTTTGATTAATTCGATCAATTGCCCCTCCACTCAGATCTAATTCCACAATTTCCACAAATTTCACGCACATAGTACATTCAATCGCTTGTATCTATATCTGACTTTCGAAATTCGTATTAAACATGTCGAGCGATGACGATTTGGACGAGGATGAGCTGCTGCAGATGGCGCTGAAAGAGCAATCCCAGCGCAATGTCAATTACCAAAAGCCAGCGCAAGCTACGTCGAAGCCTGTTCGCAACTATGTCCAGCCGCCGTCTAACCGCGCGCCGGCTGCTAGGAACACCAACGCGGCATCGCAGCAGAAGAAGGGTCAGCAGAGAAGACAATCTATGGATGAAGACGACGATTCGGAGGTGGAGATGCTAAGCATATCATCCGGAGACGAGGATGATCGTGGTGGCGTGGCTACGAGGAATCGCGGCGGAAGTGGGAAAGATGATGACAAACCGTGGGATGGGGAGGAGCCGCGTTGCTGGAAACACGTTAATGAAGCAGAGGTATCGTATATCTGTGTATGATAGAGTGTCTATATGCTCAAGCACGTGTAGAGAGGTCATTTATTGAAGTTGTTTGTTAATTTTAGTTGTTAATCCAAGTAGAATTTTGCAGAACATGCTTCGTATTTACTTGCAAAACTACTTGTATTTGTACTTTGTAGAATGATGGGCACAGCTATTTGTTGTGCTTAATTTTTTTGAATAAAAGTTTCAGAGACTTGTAGTTTACTATATTATAGACATTGTGATTCAATATTAGATTTTGAGCCTCATTTTTGCTATCTCATATTTTTTATTTCCTCAAGAAAAATGAATTGCAAATGTCAGCGAGAATGGAAATGCTTACTGAATATGATATGATATGCTGAATACATAAAAACAATTTATATAATGGAAACTACTTGCCAGCTGGCCCGGAGAGTCCGTGATATGAGGGAAGCAAAATCAGTTCCTGTGGTTCAAAAATATGAGAAGAAGCCAAAAGGACTAACCAGTGTACAGTCACTTCCTCGAGGCATGGAATGGGTAGATCCTCTTGGTTTGGGGTAAAGATTTCATGGAAGTTTCATATTTGGTTTGCTTTTCCCCCATGTTTCGCTTGATGATTGCTCGCTAACTTGAGTATATACGTGTACAGGTTAATTAACCACAAGACATTTAGATTGATCAGCGATAACATAGCAAATGCATCCTTCTCCGTCGATGTGGAACCTCTTGATCCAAGTGCCCGAGGTACATGCTTCAGTGTTTGTTTAGCTGTTTGCTGCATTCCTTTAATTCTATGTTGTGTACTTGATCATCTCTACCTAGTCAAAGGATATGCCCATATTCCAATATTAGCTATTTGAAGGATGATTTACATTTTATATCTTCATGTTATTATTGGACCCCAAAAGGGTACAAATAAGATACAACAAATTTCAAGGGTTTATAAAATGTTATTCTTGCCAATTTTATGTTTTTTAGATTAGATTAGAGACAATGGTAGAGTAAGCCTCACGATTCTAAATATACCAAGTCTAAAAGCAGCATTAGAGACCCCTAGTAAGTTAGTATTTTATTGTATATGTTTAGGAGTTTAGGAATTCAGAGTGCTGCATGAGTTTGATACTTGAAATGGGAATTATGACACTGTTAAAGGATATGTTGAATCATAAGGAATCATTTTAATTCATTTTTTCTCATTCAAAAGAATAGGGAAGTTTTGCTGGGACTGGGAGCAGGTGGTCTTAGGATGTTCAAATTAACATGAGGCTTGGTGAATTGAAGTTTAATTTCTCTTTCATTCTTGGCATGCAGGCAGAGGAGTTATTGAATCTATTTGTTGTATTTTCCATGTTTCTGTAAAATCTTCATGCTGTATGTGATGGCCTTGTGAACTGTTCGATGAAATGCTTTATTTCAGGATTTGTAGGATTTACTGCAAAAATAGAATAAATTGAATAATACCAGTTATAAGTTTCATCTTTCATATTTTTGTTGGTCATTGACAATTTAATACCTGAATCTCCCTTTTATGTTTGTGCCCAGTGCCCATAATTTTTTGAATTTCCATAAATCTACTTTTTGGTTATCTTATTCTTCAGAGTTCCCCTTTTATGGATTTTTTTAGGAACTTGAATATGTGACTAAGAGGAAAAAGTTTAAATTTTAGATCCCTCAGATGAACTAAAGATATATTAGCTATTACTTTAATAAGTATTTGATGCGTAATTTTGAAAAGAATGTGGACTTCAGTATTAGGCTATGAGGAAGAATTTTGATTCTGTATAGCACGTTAGCTTGCATATTTTGAGTTACAGTATCTTTAGTTTTATATTGCAGAGAAAGATGGTTGATTGGTGCTTATTTCCGTGGTTTTGCAGAAAAAATGAACTATTACTCAGAGAAGTTCGATGCAAAACTCTTTCTATCACGAGTACACCTAGATACGACTGCTGCTGATTTGGAATCTGGCGCTCTTTCATTAAAGAACGATCTTAAAGGACGAACCCAACAGAAAAAACAGTTGGTCAAAGAGAACTTTGATTGCTTTGTCTCTTGCAAAACCACTATTGATGGTTAGTTGGTTACAGCTAGAGACTTCTTTTTTGTATAATATGAAGTTCTTATGTGCAATTCTTATGTTGCAGATATTGAGTCAAAGTTGAAACGAATTGAGGAAGACCCTGAAGGTGCTGGAACACATCACTTGTTCAATTGTATCCAAGGAGTCAGTTCACTTGCTAATCGTGCTTTTGGGCCTTTATTTGAGAGACAGGTAGGTAGGATCCAACTTCTGGATTAGTTCATCAATATATTATGAAGTCACCATTAGTCATTCTTTTGTATACCCTGATTGAATCTATGACAATTGTCAAGGCTCAAACTGAGAAGATTAGGTCTGTCCAAGGGATGCTTCAGAGGTTCCGAACACTATTTAACCTGCCCAGTACTATTCGTGGAAACATTAGCAAGGGTGAATATGATTTGGCTGTAAGAGAGTACCGGAAAGCAAAGTCAATTGTTCTGCCCTCTCATGTATGTCTCTCTTTATTCACATTATGTAATTATCATCATTTGCTACTCACAATTTAAGCTTGTTTGTTAATCAAGTATCGTGTGTTTGCTTGTAAAAGTTCTTTTCCTGCCCAATGCGTACTATCTTTACAAGAATCGATGCTATCAATATAGTATTCAAATATGCTGTTACTGGTAATTCTCAGAGAACTTGTTGGCCGAGCAGTTCGGTAATCCTATCATGCAATACCTAACTCATTCATTGTGATGGGTTATTTATATGGTCCTCTCTCCTAAGCTTTTGTTAGCTTAGTCAATACAGACTACTGAGTGTGAGCTCTGTTATTAGGCTCATATGTCATTCGGATAGGTTTATGCGAAATTACTTATATTTGAGAACCAACCCTTTACATTGCCATTGATGTTACTTGTAGATATATCAGGGAGCTGTTATTCTTGCAACATTGAATTTTATCCAAATGAAGCTTTCACCTGCGATTTGATATAGCCAAATTATAATGTGGGGATCCTGAAAGTTTGGCATCTGGTGTAACAACAACTTGATGTTGACATTATATTTTATGCCTTAAGTGTTTCTTATCGCATCAAATCATGTTTATTATCTTAATTGATTCTGATGCTAGTTCTTTCTCCTAATTAAGTTGTTCATACTTTTAACTGGAACAAGATCATATGATAAAGATTATGGTTGACATCATAGTAACTCAATTAACAGATATAAGTCTGTCCAATAGAGTCTTCTAATTTACTTTTAAGCGTGTTGAACTCTTCGAATTTTCAGGTGGGAATTCTTAAACGTGTCCTTGAGGAGGTTGAAAAGGTCATGCAAGAGTTCAAAAGCATGCTTTACAAGACCATGGAAGACCCAAATATTGATCTAGCAAATGTAAGATATTTTTTTACCCTTCTAGATGTACTGCTACTGTAGAAGATGCATTATTGGTCATATAATAGATACAGGCTAGGTTGTTGGCCATCTGGTTGTTTAGGCCTTGTTTGATGTCATTAGGGAGAACTCTGTCTTCCATATCAAAAGAAGTTTTGAAATTAAACTTTTTTGTGAGCGCGTTTTCATTCCCTGAAACACTTAACAAACACTGGGTCAATTAAATAATTCAACTAGAGGTAAAAATGATCTACTGTAGAATGTCTCCACTATAAACATTGACATGAAATAGAGGTAAAAATGTCTCCTGAGATACGTCATACGTCATACCATTTTTTCCCTAAATAACATTAATCATTTTAACTGTCACTCATTTCACAATCCTATTACCGAATTGCATTCTTCCTGAACATTAGATTTAACACCAACCAGAGCCCTGAGTTCTTGGATACTAATTTCTGCGGGCTAATTTTTGCGTGAAGCAACTGGTTTGTGCTCACTGAAAAGCGTAGTAAAAGTGATAATAAGATGTTAGCAAGTGGAAAGCTTTGGGACTTGTGGAAAGATTAAAGCTATGTGTTGCATCCTTGTTTTTCCTCAGGAATTTTGTACTTTAAGGACAAGAGTTGCATTAGTCCGTACAATACTTTACGTGTTTCCCTTGTACAAAAGCCCATGCTCATATGCACATGACACTGTTTAGTCCATGCACATCATGAAGACAAGATGGACCATTAGACAAACACTGCCACATGGCTGACAGTGTATAAGTGTGATGGTTATTGGCTATACTTACTTTTAAGATGTTGAAATTGAATCGATTATCGAATTCTTGTGGGACACAGATGCTACCAAACTAATTGTATTATTTTGGCTGATATCATAGTTGTTTTTTTGGTACCATGTAGCTTGAAAATACCGTGCGGCTTTTACTGGAACTTGATCCTGATTCCGATCCAATAAAGCATTACTTGAATATACAGGTGAAAAATTTCCATCTCTCATTGCAACAATCCATTTTGTTATATTCGACTGTAGATATATTTCTAATCACTGCCAAGCTTTTCTAATTGACAGTTCTTTTTTGTGTTCTATAATTCTCCATAATTTTGAGATCTCATGTACATGATAGACAATTTTAAAATTGTAGTTGCTGTGTTCTTAACTGCCATCTTATAGGATTTCCAAAGGAGAATGCTAGTTACTTCTGTTTTGACTTTTGATGAACTTTTGTGTTGCTACAGAATCGCAAAATAAGAGGGTTGCTTGAGAAATGCACTTTAGATCATGAAGCAAGAATGGAGAATTTGCAGAATGAGCTTCGTGAAAAAGCAATCTCTGATGCTAAGTGGAGGCAAATTCAGCAAGATGTAAACCAATCAGTAAGTACAAGATATTAGATTGCTATCAAATTTGTTAAGTTTCCTTCTACAAATCATGTTTTGCTTATGATTATCAGTCGGAGGATCTCTATGCTCTAAACTCTGGGGACCTACTCCCAGCAGAAATGACAAGTGAAGAACTTGATTCTCTTCGGGGCAGATATATCCGCCAGTTATCTGCTGTGCTTATCCATCATGTACCTGTCTTCTGGAAAGTAGCACTTTCAGTTTCAAGTGGAAAATTTGCAAAGGTATGTTTGCAAACTCACAATGTGAGACTGGCTTAACTTTATTAATGTTTTTTTTTTTTTTATCGGTAAAGTTGTGACTCGAGCATGACCTCTCGGTTATAGGTAATGGAGTTTTAACCACTTTATTAATATGATGGTTCTCCTCTTCGGAGGTGTTGCTGAACATAAACATGACTCTGAGGCGCAACACTTAAAGAGTACACCAAAATGATATATGCCTTTTTATACTATCCTATTGGAATCTATTTGTTCTTCTACTTCTAAATTAGATCACTGGGGGGACAACACGCTGTAATAAGTCTTGGTACCCAGTTATGAGGAATTTAATGCTGTGTTTGTCATCAAAATACGATATCAATAGTTTAGTAATTTTATTATGGAATTATATTTTTGTTTAACCAAGTGATCTGTATTATGCAAAAAAAATTATAATAATAACAAGGCAAATTAATTCTGTTCCTAAAAAATTGGGCTAACTATACAAAATAAGGTTTAAGATAGTCACTCTCATTGCAAACCAAACAATACAATTACAAGGAGATACCCATTCAAAATTCCACCACTTTCATTACCATCCTGTTCACGATCCTTTATAATAAACCAAGCCAGCCCCCTTAGTATTCACTTTTTTATTTTTCTGATATTATTTCTTTAGTTTTCAAATAAAATCTGAATTATTTAGTCTTAGTTTGTTTCCTTCTGTAATATTAGTATCTTCCCTTCTGCAGTCTTCCCAAGTGTCTGCTGATACAAGCACAAATAGTTCTGTTAATAAAACAGAGGATAAAGTGGGAGATTCTCTTGATGAGGTTGCTGGGATGATACACAATACTTTATCAGCATACGAATCTAAGGTAAATGCATGCCTTCAATATATTTGATGTCGAAACTGTCAGTAATGAAAGAAGATGGAGACCTCGTGGTATGTGTGATTTATTCCACTTCTTTGGTGGTTCATGGTTGCTGCTGAAGTTTATTACTTTTCACGACTTTACTATGTGGAATCCTTTTCTTAGATATGGTTATGCTTTAGATTGTCTGTTGCTATGGTATAAACTTTTGCTTCTGGTGACAATGTGATAGCTATTATATCATTTTCAGTTCGCAAACCCTTGTACAGGTTCTCATTACATTTCGTGATCTTGAAGAATCAAATATCCTCAGTCCTTACATGAATGATTCCATAAAGGAGGTTTCCAGGGCAAGCCGTGCTTTTGAAGCAAAAGAATCTGCACCCCTAATTGCTGGTACTATTTAGCTTAAAGAGAACACAAGTAATATAACATGTTGCTGAAGTTCTCTTCTACCGAGTTATTATCCTTGAAAGTGTTTTGACTATATTCTACTTTTCACAGCCACAATGTTGAGGACACTTGAGTTTGAGATCTCAAAAATCTACATACTCAGGCTGTGTTCATGGATGCGTACTTCAATAGATGAGATATCAAAAGATGAGTCTTGGGTTCCTGTGTCTATTCTAGAAAGAAATAAGTCCCCGTATTCAATCTCATCACTGCCCTTGGCGTTCCGTGCAGTTATGATCTCAGCAATGGATCAAATAAATGAGTGAGTGTACAATTTCTTTTTCCCTTTCAGGATTATATTTGTTCCATCCAAATGGAGGTGGAATTTTGCTGTACCTGCAGATAGAAACAGAAGGGGGAAAAATAGCGTTAGGATGCCGTCAGCATCGAGGATACGATGATATAAAAATGATAACTTTCTTTCACTTAACTTTTTCTTAGGTGCTAGGGCCTAGGGGTTTTTGAGGGGTGGCTGGTTGGGTTGCTGCAGTGCCTAAGCATATTATGCACTTCGATCCTGGAGGATTACTGTTATATGCATTTTTTGTTTTCTGGTTTGCTCATGGTTTTTCATGCACCAATAACAAATTATCCCATCATTTCCATTCCTGTTCCTATATCCCATCATTTCTCCCCTTCATACGAGTGCCAGCTCTCTGCTAGTGCTTATAGATGAGGAAGTAATTAATTTGAAGAAGAAACTAGTAAATTGTCAACGTGATGATTATTAAGGCATTATTTTGCTTGATGAGACTGGCTGCTGTTTAACAATTGACTTGTGTTAAAAACTGTCGCTATTAGTATTAGTAAGCTCAAGTGTCGAGAACCTTAGTGTGTTAAAGATTTTAACTTCCATTTAGTTTTCATTGTTTTATTATATTTTATATTATAGTCCCTCCATCCCAACTCTTCTTTCATACTAGTGACACATTTTTTAAGAAATGAGAGTATGTGAGTGTCAAGTTAAATAATAAATAAAAGAAAGTACTTTATTGACTTCGGTGAGTGTAAAATATTTCCTTTTAGGAGTGTGAAAGAAGGGTGGGACATCCAAATAAGACAAGTGTGAAAGAAGAGTTGGGACGAAGGGAGTATATAAGTTAGCTCTAGAGCCTAGTATTAATCTTTTTATCATTTTACTTATTCTAAGTTTGCACATGTACTGCAGCCTGCGTGCGTGCACCTTTGGCATAGGCTCCAGTACCTTTTGTGCCTTTGTGCATCTTAATAACCGTGTGTGGGGTAAATAAAATTGTACTATTTGTTATATGTTATCTGTGTAAACTGATCCAAGGCCATTGCCTGAAATGGATGGAAGGAAAGCAGATGCATTGTATTTGTAAAAAGACTATTTGGTTGTGCTGAGGATGTCAATTGTAGGATGCAATATCTACGAATGCATTCTGGTTTTCTCTAATGGATTCATTTTCTTCTCTTGCTTTGATGTACTCTGGTGTTTGGCTGTAAAGCCAATTAATGTCACTAGGATAGGAATAAATGAAGTGCCCTTCATACATTGTTTTTAAATGAGCACTTTATACATTAAATAACTGAAGAAGAACAGAAATGCATGTCAGCCGCAGTTTCTTTAGAAAGTTGGTCTACTGTTCATATTTGTTTACTGTTTGAACTTGATTTCAGGATGCTCAATTCTTTACATATTGAATCAGCAAAATCAGAAGATGCTTTTGCACAGCTTCAAGAAATTCAAGAATCAGTTAGGCTTGCCCTTCTAAACTCATTACTGGATTTTGCTGGTACGAAGAATGATGAACTTTCTTTTGCTGCTTTTTGTCTTCATCTTGAGTGACTGAACTGTTAGTTTTGTTTTCCAAAAATATCAAGAAAAGAATGGTGCTCTAAAAGTTACTATTCCTTTTGTGGACACTATGAACAGGTCATTTGGAGCACATAGGGTCCGAGCTTAGACAAAATAGGTCGGACATTGGAAGTCTGCATTTCCAGAATGGATATTCGCACGAACCAGTGGAAGAATTGGCTGATCCTCTTCCTGGAAGTATTGTTGATCCACATCAACAGCTGTTAATGGTCCTAAGTAATATTGGATATTGCAAAGATGAACTTGCTCTGGAATTGTATGGAAAATACAAAAATATTTGGCTGCAATCCAGGTATACATTCCCTCTGACCCACTATAAACTTCCCATTTTACCATTTTAGTCCTTCCTATTATAAACCTCTCATTCCCCTTTTGACAACTACTTTTTACCTTTAAATTTATTTTCATTACTTTTTGCATTGAATACATTGTTTTTTCTTTTTCCTATCAAATCACGTGGTACTACAACTATTATTATAACACTTGTCTTAATCCGTGTGCCCAAAATTTATGGGAAGTTTATAGAGTTACTGAGGGAGTAATATATAGGCAATACATGTTTTAATATCTATGAAAATGAAGTGTGAAGCCTGTCAGTTAAGTAGAGTATAATTGTGAGGGGTGAACCATGCATCTTTGGACATGTTAAGTGCTAATTGTAACAGTAAAAAATTTCGTCTTAAAAATACAAAAGAACAGTTCTCCTTTGTCTTTTGTGCATATTACCTCTTCCGATCCTTCAAGGAAATAGCGACACCGTTGCTATAAATTGAAAGCAAAATTGGTATTTTTCACCCTGAACCCAAAATGTCTGAAATTTATTGAGGAAGCCAATTTCAGAGTTTTGATATTCGTGCTTAAGCTATATCTCGTTTGTGGGGTGAGTTTTTCTTGAGCAAAATGTCTACCTGGTATTAACATGCTTCTTATTTGTTTGCCTATTCAGGGGGAAAATTGAGGAGGATGCTGATCTGCAAGAGCTGGTAATAAACTTCACTGGTCTTGAAGAGAAGGTTATTGAAAAGTATACTCTAACAAAGGTATGCCAAAAGTTTTGATCTGTAAGATCGTTGAAGTTTGTAATGGCATATATATTTATGGGTGTATGTTTTTGTATAAAATAAAACATTTTAGTAAGTACTATTGTACTAATAATTAAATATTTACAATTGGTGGACATGATGCCTACTCCAAACATTCCAGACCAAGTGCCTGTCTTCAATCACAACTAAATAGTGATTAACACTTTTTTTATTTTTTTGAAAAAGTTGTCTCTTATCAACTTAAAAAAAAAAAAAAATCTACATTTTTTCTAGAGGTTGAAAACAGGCCCCAAGTGTCTGCAGAACTCATGTTCACTTCTATATTAGCATGTCTTCTTTTATTAGTTTCTTACCAATTCTCAAGTGTCCGCTTCCCTGAGTTAGTGATTCTCTATTTTCTATATGTCATATTGGTGTATCTAAAGGCCTCCTCATGATAAAATCATCTCAAGTACACTTCCTTATTCTTTCTAATGCATTTTGAACAAATAAACTGGTCAAGCAAAATGAGCTCTTTTGTTGATTGTGTCCCAATTAGCAGCTCAAATACAAATGTAATTGTTGCAGTGGAACTCATCCCAGTCTCGGCGTTCTTACAATAACTTTAAACTTCATATATTCTTCATCTTCTTCCTGGTGAAGTTCCTCTAGTAACAATTTAGAATAGAGCAGTTTAAAAATAAAAATGGAAGTGACTGAACTAAATATCTACGAGTAATCATTTATTGAATTTAAACGATTGTGCAACTGCAATCCTCTCTTCTCTCTCAAGTCGTAAGAAAAGGTTTTCTTTATGTATCTGTTTTGTCTTTTTGTAAGTGTCAAACTCTTGCTCTTAATTATTTTGTGTGACTTTGTAGAATTGACATCTTATAGTAACTTGGTACCTATAAAACATCTGCTTGGCATGAGAGTTAATTGTGCATACCGAATTACTGATTCCTGTCTTATTTAATGATCATATCCCCTACCCCCAAAAAAAAACCAAAAAAGAAAAAGTATTGGATGTAAGAGCCGAACTATCTCACTTTTAAATTTTTCCTAAACCAAATGTGAGAATTGTGTATCTTCTTTCATGTGTACCGTGTAGCGGGGTGAACAATGATATGTTGGACTTTGCTTGTTGGGTTATGTTTTTTGGCTGCTTTTGTTTTGAGCTTTAATCATATTATCATTTTTGTGTCCATTTCCCAGACAAATTTGATCAGATCAGCTGCAGTAAATTACTTATTGGATGCTGGAGTTCAATGGGGAGCAGCACCTGCTGTCAAAGTGGGAATGATTTCTTTCATTTATTTCTTTGCTTAAGCGACAACAGCTAGAGTAATTTGTAATTTTGTGTACTCATTGATGAACAAAAACTTGCAGGGAGTTAGAGATGCAGCTGTTGACTTACTTCATACTTTGGTTGCTGTTCATGCAGAGGTACTGTCCTAAATCGAGAAATTTCATCCTGTTATACATATTAGAACTTGTGAGAAGAGACTTTCTTGAATTTTTTCATTATAAATTGATCCAGTTCATATACATCAATCAAAGGAAGTAGAGCAAACTATCTTTTTACATAGATTTGATTGGATAATTTTTTAATTAAAAGAATAACTTCATGCAGGTTTTTGCTGGCTGTAAGCCTCTGCTGGACAAGATTCTTGGTATTCTTGTTGAAGGCCTGGTTGATATACTCCTCGGTCTCTTTAATGAAAACAAAACCAAAGACCTTAGGGCACTGGATGCAAATGGCTTTTCTCAACTAATGCTTGAGGTAAGCCGAGGTTTTATGACTTCAACAATAAAAAAATCACAATAACAATATCTTTATCCACAATCCAACCCAACCTTCTAATAAAATTTCGTTTCTCTCTCATCCACACACAACCTACAACAACCTACAACCCAACTCAACTCAACTTCAGCTTCCCCTAACCCAACACAAACCACAGATGTTGCACCAATCAGAGAATGCCATTTGTCCCATTATTTCTCTCCTGGACAAGATTTTTGGTTGTGATACCTGTTGGTTCATGACATTCCATCTCTTTTTCCTTCTTTTCTTGTCTTATTATGCCAACCGGTTGGCCTGGGTTTCCAATAAAGATAGATAGAAAATGATATGCGACCCCCTACCATCCACCCAACTTGGCAGCTAATTGTTTTCTTCATTGTTTGTAGCTTGAATATTTTGAGACCATATTGAATCCATACTTCACACATGATGCACGGAGCGCACTTAAGTCTTTACAAGGGGTACTATTGGAAAAAGCTATAGAAACTGTGACAGAGGTTGTGGAGTCCCCCAGTCATCAGCGCCGGCCTACTCGTGGAGGTGATGATGTGCTTCTAGATGAAAGGCAGTCATCAGCAAGTGCATCACCTGATGACCTCATTGTAAGAAGATATATTTATTTTTGCATCTATTTTCATGTTTTAGTTTATCCCCCTATGTTTAATTTCTCTGAGGACCTTGATTCCTAGTGCTTCTCCTACAAACTATTGCTTGTCTTGCATTACCAGTGATCTATACCGCACCGTAGGATATTTAGATTGGTAAAGTGAAACATCTAGTTGCTTCCTACTAATTTTACCAAATATCTGCTTGGTGTGAAAGAATATAGCTGTCAGTAAACACTAGCATATGGGTCCTTGTGTTCTTTTTTCCTCCCTATTTCCTCATCTCTTTTGTTGGTTGAATTGTTCCGTTTTTATTAAACTGTAAAGTGTAAACATATATTTCGTTTCTTCTATTTTCTTTTCTTTTCTGGGTTGGATCCTGGACATTTGTTTGCAAAAAATTAAGTGCTTGCACATTTAGTTTTATTTGAATTTGGTCGAAGTGGTAAGTGACTTGCCATGATGACCAGATTTAATGCAAATGAAGGCACAAGGACTTCTTTTTTTATTTTTTATTTTTGGCAAATAGGAGTACAACAACGTAATAAAGCAAAATTTAAAATAGGGACCCAATGTTTACTTTTGAAAGTACAGGGTTTAATTTAAAAAAAAAAAAAACAAAGGTACAGTAACCCAAATATACTCTTGATTTTGAATCAGCAAAAAGCATGAATATGGAATTTATCATTTTTATAATTCATTGCGTGTAGCTGCAGTGAATAACCACTTTTATTAACCAATTCATTTATTAACTTGCATATTGGCTGTTCTTTTTCCCTCTTAGGCTCTAGCCCAGCAGTACAGCACAGAACTGCTTCAGTCGGAGCTTGAAAGGACAAGGATCAACACAGCATGCTTTGTCGAGTCACTTCCATTGGACTCAGTTCCGGAATCAGCCAAAGCAGCATATGCTTCTTTCAGAGGATCGATGGATTCTCCCAGCAGAAGCTTCAGAAGCACCAGCTCACCGAGTTACTCGAGGCAAAGGCGTAGATAGACTTGTATATACATTTGTACCTCGTGGATTTAATTTTTGTGGTATTGTTGTATTTTAGTAATCCGTGTCATTTTTTGGGAAAAAAAATTGCTATGTATTCGGAGCAGTTATTAGTGTTCATCAGGCTGAGTACCTTTGTTGTGTTGGGATTGATGTGGATATGAGTGATTGTAACTAGTATATTCGAAGTTTGCTGTTAATCTTTTGTACCTAATGAAACATGCACACCTTCTTTGTTTTATTAAGACTTGCTCTTTTTTTTATTGGCAAATGGTGATTCAAATCCATCATCTCCCTCATCGTGTAGGCAGTGGATCAATTTAGGAGATTTATCCTTTTCTGAATGATTTCGATAATCAAATAGGACATCTAAACATTTCCGTTGCTGTCGTAGTTAACTAGAGCTGTATTTCGAGTCAAGTAGTCGATATTTGAGCACAACCGGAGTACTGAGCCAAACTTGCCTTGATAAGCTGGAAATAGAACTCGACTAGCAAGCTAGTGTAGTTTGAGGAATTACAAAAATATTAGCAAAATTGATTATTTCCTATTTATTTATTTACTAATATAAAAGAGCCAATTTCAAGCTTTAATAAGCAAAGCACTCAGCTGCTCAATCTTTTTAACAGGTCTAGGTGTAATTATGAAGAGTCGTCTACCCAGTCAGACTGAAATTTACCTCAACAATAAAAATAAATAAAGACAATCTCCTCTCGAATTGTTTAAACTCACAAGCCTCATTGAACTTAAGTGGATAAATTTAGTTATTCACATAATTATAAACCTAATCACGCCTTTTAATTGGGTTAGATATTCATACAAGTCATCGAATCAAGTAGTTCTCATGGGCAATAACAAAATATTCTTCAAGTCAAATACACAATAAAATCTAAAAGTTAACGACAAGTGCAAACAATAAAATGCATAGATACACAAGAAAAAGAGCTCTTGTTTTGACCCAAAATCTGCATTACAATTAGCTGTATCAGGCTGTTCTCAACGGAGGTGAGACCAATATGACACCATCCCCTCTCACAAATAGAAATGGTACAGTACGCCTAGTAGTCTGCAAAAGAACAAAACAATGGATGTCGAAATAAGCCACAGAATAACTCGGATTATGACATTGGAAACCATAAGTTTTTTTCTGCACCCTTTCTTAAGAATTGTATATGGTTCCAACAGAAGCACCATATGACCGATGATTACCTATTCGAAACATTGTCCCATAAACCTTATGAATAAACCTCTAGCCCTATCCATGACTCTACATGTAGTGCTTGAAAGAAGAAAGAGGATGCAAGTTGTAATATTCTAGTCTGATAACCAATTATTAGTAACCAAGAAAATTTTGGGTTTTGGCCTAAACTAATCGTGATTTAGTTCAAACTAGTTCCAGTAGAGCGTTTGTGTCATTAAATAAGATTATATCATATAAGACCTCTTGGCTCTAAGTGCGATATTTAACTCACCCAAGAATTTCCTACTGGTATACAAAATGCAGTATAGTTAGTTGATGTCTAAAGGTAGCCCAGAGTGGGAGGAGTTATTAGCAGGAGATTGTTCTGAGGAAAATCTGAGCCATCTGAAACAACAAATTAGCAGGCTAGTGGCATCTCAGGGGCATGTTTTTCACATGGTTGCATACTTGCATATAATATTACAAAAAGAATTAACACTACTACATGTCGTGATGTAATAACATACCCTGACAATTTCCTCGTATGTTTCATCATCAATCTCCACAGTTGTAACAATCTCTTCGACATCACCTAGAATCATATTCAAGTGCTGATCATAAGCCTGCAAAATTATCAAAAGTATATGAGGGGCCAAGATTTTTTTTTTTTTGGGGGGGTTAGCTTATTGTTGTGCATATTTTACTCAAATGTAGGTAGCATTATAAAATTATTCACGTGTCTCTTTCATGCATTACTCCAATGCAGCATGCAAGCTTTTCACATAGGTTATATCAACTGCAGGAACTTTGAGGCTACTGCTTTTCTAAAAACTGAACTATTAGGAACAGTAAGAAAGACTACACAGACATGATAGAAATGATAAAGGCTGTGCCAAGCCGTACACAGGTTAACGGGGTTTGTTGATTCTCACCTCAATCTTTTAAGTTATCCAAAACATATGCAAACTTGAGTCATTACATTATGAAAACAAATGCCAAATCACATGAAAGCTAGTAGAACCAAAAATAGTTTTACTAATTGTTTACATATCCAAACTTTTAAGATCTACACAGCCTGAAACAAGTAACAACCAATCCCATCATAAGAGAGCCATATATCTACAAATATGGATTCAGATCCTCCGTTACACAGCAAACAAAGAGATATTACTTAGTTCAGGAACTGACCCAGAGTTTCACAATATATAAATTGGGAGTAAGTTAACTGAATCTTTATATTAGCTAACACGAGCCTACCACTCTCACCCACAGTTACGGTTGCTATGTAGTAAACACAGCAGAGGATCCATATCTCAGTTGATTGCAGTTCCATTATAAATAAATTTGCAATAATTAAGGAAAATAAGTATAATGGCAAGTTTTTACTGGGTAGAAAACCACTACAGGAAAAAGAAAGAAGCCTTTTATTTCAATTCATCCTTCATATGATAAATTTTTCAGATAAGAGATGAATAAGAGAAGAAAAAAAGGTGGGGTGGAAATCAGAATCAGCAAGAACAGAAAACTAGCAATTCAATCCCACGGAATCAAAGAAAGAAACTTTCCACAACCTAAACCCCTCATCACAACATCCTCCTTCCGCCGCATACCTAATTTTGCGAAATAACATCGGTCCTCAAGCATACTGCTACTACTACTGTTACTACTCAACTCAATTATCAAACAACTTCTCATCTCCACGCAAACTTGCTCGAAATCAAACCACACAAAATAGTGCAAACACAAACACAAACACGCACAAATACATGTAACATCAATAAATATAATATACATATAGTGAGAGAGAGGAGCATACATGAAGTTTGCCACGGAGCTCGCGATCGTGGCGGAGCTTGACGTAGATGCGTTCATCGAGGCTGAGACGAATGAGGTCCAATGGCTCCTTCACGGCGCTCTCCTCTTCGCTTCCCATACCGCTGCTCTTCTCTATCCCGCTTTTTCACTCCAATCTATAAATATATAAAAGCAGCAGTAATTAAACAATTGGTTGATGATTTTGCTGGCGAGTGAACAGTCACTCCTCAACAGTAAAATCGTGACTTGCACTTCCTTAGCGAGTGAACAGTCAAACTTTAAACCATCGTATCCGAATCTAATTTTGTTATTTTTTTATCCATTCACAGGGACGCCTAATTTTTAGTCACAAAATCGCAAACCGTTTGCAAAAAATGTTGAGCCCACACTTGAAAAAAATAATTTTGAAACCCTAATTAAATATAATCAGATTCAATTATACCTTCAGTTGACAGCGTGGCGTGGCCGTGGACGGCAGGGGGTGCGTCGCGTGTGGCAGCGCGGAGGTGAGGCTGCGACTGTCTGATGTAGCGCACAGGCGTGGGAGGAGGAGGCGGCGGTTGAGGTGGAGGAGGCAGCGATGCCTGGCCGCTGAAAATCCGTGGTAATGACCGAGGAAGAGAACAAGAGTATAATAGATGGTATAATGTGGATAAGTGGGTTTCTTAAATTTTAGGTTTAGATATACGTCTCATGGGCCATTAATAAAATCTTGGCCCAACTTTCTCATTTATTTATTTTACTTGGGATTTATTACATTTAGGGACTAATTTTTTTTCGAAACCACAAATAAAAGCTTTCACTATTCAAAACCACATAGAGGGGCGAAAATCTTACAATTGGGAGCAAAAAGATAGTGCAATTACACATCTGCTTTTTATGATAAAAATTATTATTCTTTTGTACTTTTCTCGTAAAGTTATATATATACACAAATACATTATAGGAAGAATTTTATATTAGAGTTCAATTTTTAGGTTGAGTCTCAATTTAAGTTATTAATTTTGAAATATCTCAAATTAAGATCTATATTTTAGTTTTTTCCCAATTTATGATTCAATTTTGTTCTTGTTATCTCAATTTAAGGCCGATTCATTAATCTTTATTTTACTTATTTTATAAGAAACTTAAATAATATAATAATGTTTGATTTCTAATCAATTTTTTAAATATAATATAACAAATTAAAAAATTATAATTTTTATTTGACACTTGTATTAGACATAGTTAAATTTAATTTTATTTTATTGGCCAATTTTTTTAGTTTGATAATTATTTTATAAGTATGCATAATACGAGTGTTTTGTTTAAAAAAAATTAACTAAAGGATTTTTTTGTTATTCCTGCATTTCTAAAGTTATAAAATTTATTTTGTTTAAAAAAAATTACTAAAGGATTTTTTAATCTTTATTATCTGATACCCACATTATACATAATTTTAATTAAAGTATCATTATTTTTTCTTTATCCTTATCTAATAAAAACACAAATTTTTAGTAACTTATGTGATAACACAATAATATATTATTTGAAATTTTTTGCGTTCTCATAAGATTCTTGTATTGACAATTTGACATAATTATCAATTAATTCAGACATGAGGAATATATGAATCACAATAACAACAAAGAGATAATTAGAGATAGAGTAAGTCTTCTGTAAATTGTCTCATGAGACTAACCACTTATTAAATAAAAAAAATTCTTTTGAAAAGTGATTATTTTTGTTAAAAATGACTCTCATTTTTTTTTTAAAATATTATTATTTTTTAAGTGATAACCTTTTATTAATAACTAATAAGTGACATAATTATATTGATCTCATATAAATTTTTTTCAAATAGATATATTTTGGCATTACAATTAAATATACAATTGATTTTTGTACTATTTGTGTTGATAATATAGAATTTAAATCAATCTTAAAAATATATTAAGATTTTATTGGATTTAACTGACCATAATTGTGATAATTTAAGTTGAGTATTTTAAGATAAATTAATAATATATTTAACATTATATTAATAAATAATTCTTTAAAATTGTGTAATACACGAGATAACGTTCTAGTGTAAGATATTCATTATATGTCACATAAAAAATAGTATCACATTTTATTAAAATTGTGCCACCTTTTTAAAACTGAAAACTTTTTAATTAATTAGTGAAATGTTTGAAGCTAAAAGTGGATCAAATAGTATTGGTCTCATGTTATGAAACGGTCTCACATAAGACTTACTCATATAAGAAAAAAACTAAAAATCTTATATGAGATCGTCTAATGAAATGAAACTTATCACTTAATAATAAAATGTTATCACTTTTAAAAAGTGATAAAAAAAATTAATAGAAAGTGATAGTCACTTTTAATAAAAATATTATCACTTTTTAAAAGTGATAATCTTTTATTAATAAATACAGGTCTCGTGTCATTAGATGATCTCACACAAAACTTACTCCAAATATAATACTCCCTCCGTCCCAGAAGACATTGCGGTGTCTTTTGGGCATGGAGTTTAAGAAAAAGGTATAAAATGTACATTTTTATGAATATTATATGTGTTGTGAGAGTGGAGTTTAATAAATAGTTTCCACTTTTGAATATGCAAATTTTTTGTGGGACAGACCAAAATAGAAAGTATGCAATGTCTTTTGGGAGGAAGGGAGTAGTTCTTTTGAATTGCGAGTATAAATATATATGGATTTGCCAAAAAAATATTTTAAAATATAAAGGTTTCTTTAAATTATAAAAAATAATACTCCATCCATTTTTTGATACATGTTCTTTAAACAATTTATTAAAAAAATATAAAACTTATAATTCAGATAATTTTACACTTAATCAATTAAAAAATGAAAAGAAATAATAGTATATACTAACAAAATTCTAAACTAAAAGATTTTGAGATATTTGGATGAGGTAAATTGAGAAAAAAGGGACAAAAATAGTTTAAGAAGGCAAATAATTTGAAATAAAATTAGAGACTGATAGTATAGGACTATTACATTAACTAAATCTATATCAACATTTATAAGTAATTAATGTGTATTCTTCGTTTAGTTTTGGGAGATATCTTCACAAAAAAAGTTCCAACTTTCATCACTGAATGTGAATGACTATCTCAAAATTATCATAGATCTTACTAACTCTTCTCTTAATTGCCGTAGATCTTATCAACCCGAGATAATTGTGTGCGTAATCTTAATACAATGAAAGGACCGAATGATTTCTCACCATATCAAAAGAGGAACCCTAATGCATCACCAACTATCCAATCCGGCAATTCCAATCAGAGAGAAATATTAACTTTAAATAAATTCAAGCAATCCTAAATAAATTCCAAGAGAAAAATAGATACTATACTTTTTTGTAATATTAAAAAACCCCCCAAGATTTAATGTTCAAACCCTGTAGACAGAAGTAGGGGTGGCAAATCGTGTAATCGTGTCGTTTATCGTGTCGACACGATAACGACACGACACGACACGATAAGGTGAAACACGAACACGACATGATAAGACATAGGTAAACACGAACACGAACACGAAAATTTTCGTGTCAACACGACACGACACGACACGATAATGACACGAAAGTTTATTTATCAATTTTAAAAAATTAATAATTAAATAAAAACACGAAACGACACGATAAGAACACGATAAGGACACGAAAATTAATAAATTTTATAATTATTATCAATTTTAATAGTAATATATTTAATATTTTGTATTTAAAATTTATTAACGTGCTACTATCAGATACATATTAATAATGCATATCAGATCACTAACAGATTAACAGGTTGTTAACGGGTTAATGAGTTATCTGTTAATTTTATCGTGTTTAATGGGTTGACACGACACGAACACGAACACGACACGAAATATTCGTGTTCTTATCATGTCGACACGATAAGAACACGAACACGATAAGCCTAAACACTAACCCGCAATTTTCATATCGTTTTCGTGTCGTTTTATCGTGTCGTATACGAAATTGCCACCCCTAGACAGAAGCTACAAAAGAGCCGCAACTATTTTACAGACAACTTGGTACAGTAGTTGGTGTTTTGACATTAGCTTTTAGCCTTCATTTCAGGAGAGGCGTGTGTTTTTTGTGTGTTTCCTATATAAAAAAAAAGCTCTGTGGACCCTTCAATCCTCCCATACATTGCACCTTTCACTTCTTCATTTCTTTCTATTCAACCTCGGAAATTTATCAAGGTTTTTTTTGAGGAGGCATCTTCCAATTCGACCCCTTAAATCCAGGTTCGATTTCTGCCTTCCAAGTGATTTTTTCACCGAATCATGCTTCTGTTTCTTATGTTTTTGGTGTAAAGGTTGGTGCTTTTTTCTTGTTTTATGCGTTTTTTCTGATTAGAACTGGTGATTATTTGTTTTTAACTTGTGGTTTTTTTTTTCACCTTTTTATTTATTTCTCATGGCTGAAAATCTGCAGAATTGGTAGTTTATTGCTCTGTGTTGACTGCTGTATCAGTATATTTGCCAAAAATTAAAAAAGAAAAAGATAATGAATTTGGGGATCTTGTTGAAGCCCTAGAAGGGGATTGGACTGTACTTTAGATTGCTCAGGGGTATTCATATAATTGTTGATGAGGTATAAGAAAGGACAGAAAAAAGTAAATAGATTCGATTGTGGTTGTGATTTGTTAGGAGACCTATAGTTTTTGAGGGTTTTAAGGATCTTGATGAAACAATATCTTGACACCCAAAATAATTGATAGTCTGTGTGCCAATTTTGATTGATTAGGTGAATGCAGCTTTTCCTGTTTGATCTGAATTGAATTGGAAAGGGTTTATGGAAGGAGATCCGTCTTCAAGAAATAGTATGCAAGGTAGTGGTTGTTATGGAGGTTTTGATTTAGGAGGAATGAGAGTTCATCATCATCATCACCAACAGCAGCAACCTCTTGGCCCTCCTCATCAGCATTCCCCTCATCTTAGACAAGGATCAACAATGATTCATCAAGCAAGTTTCCCCCTTTCAATGGTGGGAAATCAAGAAGATCGTTCGTTTTCTTTAACAGACTACAATAGGGGCAAATCGGCGAGTGATGAGGATGAGCCGAGCCTGACAGAGGATGCTGCTGATAATCCGAGTAAAGGGAAGAAATCTTCCCCATGGCAGCGAGTGAAGTGGACTGATAATATGGTTAAGCTTTTGATTACTGCTGTTTCTTATATTAGTGAAGAGGCAGGGGCTGAATACGGAGGGGGGGATAGACGAAAATATACTAATTTGCAGAAAAAAGGGAAATGGAAATCTGTTTCTAAAGTGATGGCTGAAAGGGGCCATTTCGTTTCTCCTCAGCAATGTGAGGATAAATTCAACGACCTCAATAAACGGTATAAGAGGCTCAACGAGATATTAGGGAGAGGAACTTCGTGTGAAGTTGTTGAAAATCCGTCGCTTTTAGACTTGATGGATCATGTTTCTGACAAAGGAAAAGAGGAAGTTCGTAAAATCTTGAGCTCGAAGCATTTGCATTATGAGGAGATGTGCTCGTATCACAATGGGAACCGTTTGCATCTCCCCCCTGACCCTGAACTACAACGCTCGTTAAGGTTGGCCCTTAGGAGTCGAAACGACCATGATGACCCTGATCTGAAACGGGGTTTAAATGATGAAAACGACGAGGTTGATGAAGAAGGTGAATTCGAAGATCATGGTGGGTATGAGGGTAACTCTTCCAAGAGGGCAAAACAGTGTAATAATCATGAGGAGTTTAGTTTCAAGACTTCTTTAGATTGCAATAGAACTTTCAACTTTCAGGCAGAACATGTTGACGTCGATGCAAACAAGTTTCTGTCAGAAGGCACTAAAGCGAACGCCACATCACAGAAGCAGACAATTGGTCATTGGAATCTTCAGATTGAGGAGCGGAGGCTAAATTTGGAGCTGCAAATGTTGGAGCTGGAGAAAGAGAGGTTCAAATGGCAGAGGTTTTGTCGCAAAAAGGACAGGGAATTAGAGACGATGAAGATGGAAATCGAGAGGATGAAACTGGAGAATGAACGCATGGCTTTGGAATTAAGACAAAAGGAGCTGAGTATGAACAACAATTGATTGATCTTTATACTGATGTGTTACATACTCTCTGTCTGGACTCTGGTGCATACTGTAGAAATGCTCGTGTCGGTCTCGTTTCTTCGTGTTGATTATGTAAGACAAGGGTTTAGTCCTGAGCAAGATCATGTGTTGAACCTTTTCTTGAAGCTCATTTAGTTTATGATTAGGCTTAGATAATTAAAGACACATAGTTGTGGATTTGAAGAGATGCAAGTCTTTAGATCATATATTTTGTTGATTATTTTCCCCTCATTCCAATTCCAACCCAATTATTTCTACGGTTGAATTTTTTTTTTTTTTGTCATTTTCATGGTCTTTTTTGTTTCTTATATATGAAAGCCAAGTTTTGGTTGTTTCATTTATTGGGATGTTGCAATAGGTAGTGAATATTGCAGATTTATGTGATGTTTTTTGAAAAAACAAGTTTAAGAAGTATCACAAAAACCTGCAAAAGTTCAAATTTTGTGTTTTTTTTCACAGTTTTCATTAGATGATGTAATGTTGTCACGTCTGCTTGCTATATCTAATAGTCATAATATTGGAGTGAATTCTTGTAATAATAAATCAATTAAGACATTCTTTCATAAGTGTATCTTACATGAAATAAATCAAAATTTAATATTTAGATAGTAAGAAAATTGTAAATTCGATTACTCAGTCTTATTCATCGTAGCCTGCTGATTGTTTTTTTTATATATATGCTGCAGCCAATAACTCTTCTAATGGCCTTTTTTAATCTTAAAATGGATGCATGAAAAATATCTGAATTAAAAAAGTTTTTTTTTTTTTTTTACAGTAATGAGTTAGCTACATCTATAAGAATTTTTTTATTATGTCGAGAGAGAGGCTAAAAAAAAAAAAAACAGAATAACTCTGTTGTAATAAAAGGAGACTATAGTCTTTTATATAGAGTAAAATCTCTATAAACTAATAAACTCTTTAAAATAATTTGTTTTTATTTGGACTTTTGTAAAAATTCATCAAATTTGATAATAAGTAATTTTTTTTGAAAAATCCCTTTATATATATTAGATCCCATTAAAACTCTAAATTAATAGTTCATAAATATTATGGTAAACATGTATATTTTTAAGTAAATTCAAAAAATTGATACATGCGTTCATAAATATAATAACTAATTTTATACATACAAGAATATATTTAATTAGTTACAAAGAATTGGTTGATACATGAATATAATCAATAAAAATATGTAAATTCATTTATTTTCAATACATACGTACTTAAATTTGTTGAATTTAAAAAGTCCCTCTTTTAATTAATAAAATATTAATTTATTGAAATATCAATAACTTTCTAAATTAATAAAATTTTATGTTCCAAAATTATTAATTTATAAAACTTTTAGTGTACTTCCTAAATAGATTGAACCTATGAAGGCAAAAAAAAAATAAAAATTGGCCCCAAATACACAATATACACACTCAGAATTCAAGAGATTTTAGTATTTGCAACAATCTTGGACTGTAAAATTCTGGGCAATGCTCCTTTTACATTGTTTCCAAAATTTCATCACATTCTGGGATTGTAAATTTTAGTAAAATTAATAATCCCCAATAAAAAGGGAGGCTATATTTTAATATTCTATAAAATAATAGTATTAATTAAAAGGTCTTTTACAACTTATGATAGGTTGATAAATCTGAAATTCATCAACTCAACTTTTCTTCAATTGATGACAATGATTTGTCTCCTGCTGGTTTTCTGTTCAAGGTCGCACACAATATGATGTATGTTTGTACCAAAATAGTAAGTGAGGAAACGATACTCCCTCCGTCTCAGAGGTGTTTTCACCCCTGGGATGGCACAACTTTTAAGAAAAAATAGGTTGTTGTGTAAAGTTATATTATTAAAATAATGAGATTAGTTGGATTGTGAGGATAAAGTTAAAGTAATAGTTTTCATTTATAGGGTGTGAAAACAATTGTGGGACGGACGAAAAAGGAAAGTGTGAAAACAATTATGGGACGGAGGGAGTATATATTTTTATATGATATTATAACGTGTGATGAGATAAATTAAAAAATTAATTAATTAATTTATTCAATATTTTTTTACTTGTTTTTCTTTGTCTACATATATTTGTCGGCACAAAAATGAATGTGTAGCATCATATTGTATCGTGTAATTTCTTATAAATATAATAGAAGTAAAAATTTCATGAGTTATAGATTCGTGTGTCAAAATCCAACCGAACCAAATTATATGTATGAATAATATAGAAAGACGTCTGGTAATACTTAGATAAAAAATATTATACTTTTATTCGTATAGTATAATTTTTGACATAATACTATATGAGCAAGTATAAAATATTATTTAAATAAACAAATAATATTGCATCCATGAGAGGCTTTTAATTTTTTTTGACTAATAGTTTTTTTCTTCCCACTCGAATTCAGAGTATCCAAAATACTTCCTCCGTCACTTATTAAGCTTTGTTGTTAAAATGAGTATCTCAAGTTAAGTTTACACTTATATCTATTTTTTATTTTTTTTTCATCAAGTATTTTATTTTTTAATTTCTGTATAAAAAATAAAGAGAAAACTTATCGAAGGACATGGGAGTAACATTTATGGAGAAAGTATTTCTTCCAATTTCCAACGCAATTTTTTTTTTTTTAATGTTATTTAGTCATGTACTTCAAGTTCAAATGAGCCTTTTAGATAAAGGATGTGTTGATTAATTATTACTCCATCTGTTCTAAAAGACATTACAATGTGGGCACACAGTTTAAAAAAAAGCATAAAAAATATATTTTTATGAATATTATATGTGTATTGTGAAAGTGAATTTTAATAAAGAAAAAAGTACAAAATGATTCAACAAATTCACACAAATTACATATTAGTTTCGTGCAAAAAAAACATGAATCCGTGCAAATATTATGAACCAATTTGTAAATATAGTGATTTTTTTGAACCAATATGTAAAACACCCTTTAATAAATAGTTTTCACTTTTAGATATGTAAATTTTTTGTGAGACAGACCAAAATAAAAAATATGCAATGTCTTTTGGAACGGAGGGATTATTTTAGTTCGTAAATGTTTTCAAAATTGCCAATGATATTAAGACTTAAAATTTATAAAATACTACTATATTGTAAGATCCTGTATTTGTATGATGTGTTGCCGAGGCTTGATGTGTGTCCTATAGACTCCATAAAACAATCAATTAGAAAAATAGATTTCTTAATTTCTAATGTATTAATGTTAAAAAAAATAAAAAATCCTTTGACTAGAGTTTTTCCATAATTTTAAGTTTCAATTTGAAACGACAAAATGACTATACTTTTTGTGGTCACTCAAGACGACATTTATAAAATGAGTAAAAGTTGCTATGTATAAAGTAATGAATATTTTAGAATTGGGGCAATTATAAGGAGGACTAATTTTTTAGTTCTATAAATTTTCCACAATTGTTCCTCTTTACAATTTAAGGGGAAAATATACATTTAAAAAAAAAAAAAAATTCCCTTTAATTTAGAAATTTATTCATAACTGATTCAAATTATTTAATGTGACAAGAAGAGTACCAAATTTAATGAACTAAAGGGGTACTTTTAATCATGGCTTATCTTCTTTCTTTCATACATGCTTTTAGTTTTGAAAGGTTTGCAAATGCGGATTATGTCACTTTATTGGATTATCGATACAACACAAATTGTTATTGTGTTTCTTTAGGCTACAATATCATTTTATGGTGCTATAAGAAGTAGTTCGTCCATTGCTCGTCGTTCCAACGAGGCAGAGTATAGATCTTTGGTTCTACCTACGACATATATCATTTGGATTTGATAGTTCCTCACTGAATTTCATCTTCCCGTCACTAAATTGCATGTGCTTTGATGTGATAACCAAGGTGCGATTACCCTCATTTTCAATTCCACGTTTCATTCTCGGACGAAGCATATGGAAATTGATGTACATTTTTTACGTGAAAAAAATTCAATCATAGATTCTAAATGTACATAAGTTTGCAAAACAATTCATTTTCATTTTCATTTTGATTTTTTGATATGAATAAAATCTTTTTTTTTTTTGGGTTAGATTTTTCAACAAAAGACACCTCCTCTATCCTCCACAGACAAATAAGAACCTGTGTGTTATTCTTTTGTTTGTTTCATAATATAAATGTAAGACATTTGAATCTTAATAGATATTCCATAAATCATTATAATTTTGGATTCATGAATTAATGATTCAAAAAATAAAGCGTTGAATAGAATATAAAAATCAAAGTGTCAAATGGGAGCTCAACATTGGTTGCTGAATTTGGGCTGATTTGGGTCAGATGGGCCCAAAAATAGTGCTGACTGCTTACCTTTACCAAAAGCAATTATGGGCCTTACACGTTTAATTCACAAAAAAGTTACTACTGCATGAATTTTTCCTTTTACATTCACTTTTGCTTCCTTTTCAGATGATAGGCGGGCCTGTGGGGTTTCTTTTATTTTTTACTCTTATTTGCTTCTATTATTATTTAAATTCACATCATTCAAATAAGTTTGAATATTTATCACTTCACACACATATATATATATTTAAAGAGCCATTGGTTTAGTTAAAAAATGAACTAAACTTTTCTAGTTATCATTGAGTTTTCTTAATGATGAACCTTTAATTTGCGATAAAAGATGTTAACTTCATTATATAAATCTTTGATTTAACTTTAAAAAGTTGTATCATGCTAAAGTTACTAAAGGTACCATATTTCGATATATTAATTCAAAGAGTATTTGTATTATTGGTTAAAAAAAGTTACTATATTTATAAATTAATTTATAATGTTTAAATATATATATATATATATATATTTTGCGTAGAATCAATTTATAATTAGTGTCAATTTTATGAATTATTTTATAATATTTTCTAAAATATTTCGATAATTTTAGTGTAAAGAGGAAGCAATTAATATTATTTAATCAATATAAATAATAATAAATAATGAAAATAATTAATATTATTAAATAAAAATATCTATTTTTTTGTTTTCATTATTTAGACCCGTCTCCCGATTTCTCAAATTCAAATTAGAAAAGAAAAACAACAAAACTCCTGTAAAGTATCTCCTTCGCATCTCAAAATTAAATCTCACGTCAATATTTTATTATTCACTTTATTTCATAAAGTAAAAAAAAATTATGGCATTTACACATTGATTCAGAAAATTGATTATATTTATAAATTAATTTAAAATATTTGCACAAATATATAATTTTTTCCTGTATAAAAACCTATTTTTTTCTATACTAAATCAATTTGTAATTAATATCAATTATATAAACTATTTTATATTTTCCAAAAAAAAATTCATACCATCTTCTTATCCTCGCTAAAATTTGTGTTTAAATTCAATAGAAAAATTAAGTAGGAGATGGAAGAAATAATTTTTTCAATAAAACAACTATCCCCTCTATCCCAAGAACACTTTCATAATTTTTTATAATTATTCCAATATTACTTTTACACTTAAAAAAAAACAATTCACACTTATAAAAATTAATAAAAAATATATTTATTTTTATTCAATTCTCTCATATTAAATTTCATTTTTTTTATATATGCGTATCACTTCATCTATAAAAATTATTCATCAGTTTTACGTTAAAACGTAAAACTGCTCAATACAAGAATTTGCCATTTGGTAAGCCTAGTTACTAGGATATAATATTCTTATATTATTTATAAAATATTTTTGAATTTATTGAACTAGTATTTCTTATAAAAGGTGTATTGAGATTATTGAATACATAAGATTATAATTCCAAAATATTATTAATCATAATTTCTTAATTAATGAGAAGAATTTCTTAAATAAACACTCCCTCCGTTCCACTATATATTTCTCATTTTTATTTTTATTTTTTTTAAAATTACTATTCAAATTTTTATTACTATTTTATTATTTTTTACACTATTTCCATTCCTTTTTCACTTTTTCCATTACTTATATTTTTTTTTTTTTAATTTGTATGCCCAAAAGCAATGAGAAACATATAGAGGGACTGAGAGAGCAAAAAACAATATTTAATTACTATGTTTAATTAGTTAAGAAATTCTTCACAGGAATTGCTGACTTAACATAAATCTCATGTTTAATTAATTAATATAAAAAAATATAAAATAGTTTACAAAATTGACATTAATTACAAATTAATTTTGTGTAGAAAAAAAATATACTTTTTAAAAAAAATTATATTTTAATATAAATATCATAAATCAAATTTGTATGTATAATCATTTTTTAAATCTGCAAATGCCCAAAATTTTTAAGGGGTATTATCAACAAAGTAGGAGCGCAATAACCATTATTTTGGTGATTCATTTTCTCAATTTTTAATAAAGGAGAAGAGAAGATAAAATCAGGAAAGTCATATCAATAAAACAAGCAAATCTTTGTTTTTCACTTAATTAAGTGTATGATATATACTTAAATTTCAAATAATTTTTTAATGAATATATTAAAAAGTAGAATATTGTTGATTATTGTTTACAGTATTATTAAAATTTAATTATTATTTGAAGTATTGTCAATTATCATTTAAAGTATTATTGGTTACTATTTAAAATATTACTGATTCAACCATTAGACTACATTTCAAAAATATGTATTTTATTGATATTCAAAATTTAAGCACATATATATGCTTGGTTTTGCATATGAATTACTCTTGTTGATTATTATTATACCAATGATAAGCCATTATATTTTCACCAAGCATACTTCTTCTCTCTAGAATCACACATTACAACTTGGTAATCTTTCATGAGTGTTCATGGTTTTTAGTTTTCAATATAGCGTTGAAATTTTACTTTTTTTCCAACAAAAGAAACAGGAAGTGATCATGTGCATGACCCTATAGAATCAGTTTCCAGTTAAATTTGAAATTTGTTCAAAGAATAATATAACATGATATTTTTAAATTTATTCAATAATATTATTATACTTATAAATTTATACATAGTTATTAATAGTTTAAAGTATTTGTGTGCAAAATTATTATAATATTAGTATTATTATTGAATAAATTCAATTTCATATAATCAAAACTTAATAAAAGAGTTTACGGTGATAGTATCGTTAAATGAACTTCATGGTTTATATATATGTGAAAATGATTTGATTCTTGAACTTGAGAACCAAAATTTAGTATAATATTTATAATTTTAATTTTAGGAAGTATTTATTTCATTTTTCTAATGTGAATGAGAATAAAAATTTATTTTTTTATTTGTCTTTAAATATGTTGAATGAATGTCAATTTATAAATATATATAGTCACTTTTTGACAATATGCAAATACCCTGTGAAACTAATAACATATATATCATTTATTTAATGATATTGTTACTCTTATAAATTAATACCCTTAGTATTTTACACAATATATTAGTTTATAAGTAGTATAATGGTATTACTAAATGAATATTACTTATAATAATGAATGAAATAATAGAATAAAATTTATATTTTGAACAAATTCGATTGGAAGATTTGTGTATACAAATCCATATCTGAAATTCTAAATAATCTAAATCTTGTTCCATTTCTATAATTTATTTTTCTACTGATCTTAAAATTTGTATTATGTGTTATCGCAGTGGATGGACCTGCAATCTCCATGATGAAATTTGCGATATTATTATTGTTTGTTTTGAGGTGAACATGATATATTTATTTTTGAATTTTCTAAAAGAGTTCGACAAAAATTTGGATGCACTCGAGTTTATCAATTATTACTATCATTGTTTTGTATATTCAATATCACTGTTATGCATGTACATTATCACTGTTAAGTAACAACAATAGTGATTATACATAATAGTAATACAAGTTCATGTGAATTCGAGTTCAGACGAGACCTACTGAAAGACTTCATACCAAGGGAAATACTTATCCGTCCTTGTGAATTTTATGATCCCACGTATTATATTATTTTGATGTGGTATATTATTTGATGTAATATTATGGAAATATCAGTGATGCAGAAATTGTCCCGAACAACCACTTGCCTACTCAATTTATGCAAAATTAGTAATTTTGAGCGTTTTTGGGCCTTAGCACCGCCTAAACGGTCCTAAGCGGCCCCAGAAGCCCTCTAAGCGGTCCTAGGCGACTCTAATTTTTTTTAAAAATAAAATAAAAATTAGACGGTTAGAAAACGCCCCATTTCTGAATACATTGAAATTTGGAAATCGATAATTAGGATTTACCAATTTATTTTATTATTAAAATTTTGACAAAACTTCCTCTACCAAACAACTAATTAGAGCAGTATTTACTCTTGAAGGTGTTGTAAATTAATTCAAGTTCACATGGGCAAGGCCCTCAAGCCATAACCTTTGTCTAGTGATAATTCCAAAAGAATGGACATAATAGAGTGTTGGAAACAAAATATTTTGTGACACGCATGTCTCTAATTCTACTTTTAATCATTATTAATCTGGTTAGGTATGTACTTGTATAATTTTAAAAAAATATTATCACTAAATAACTCTTTTATATTATGTTTGATAATATGTGGATTGTTTTTTCAATTTGATAATATCCCATTGTAGAATATATTCAATTACATATGTCATTTTTTTTTAGAGAACTATCAAATTTATTTGTGATTAGGTGTCATAAGTATAATAAAATAATGTATTATGTAGACTATTCATAATTTTGGCTCTATTTATTGTCGAAATTTAATTTTTATTTATTTATTTTCATATTATTCTTAAAAAACTTTTTTAATTATTCAGATTTGCAAACTATTTGTATTCTCTTTGATATTAATTTAATTTTTATTTGTGTCTATCTAATTTTTTAATTTAAAAATAATATTTAAATCACAATCTTAAAAATTATAATTGATGTTCACATGTATGGGAACAAATAAAAATAAAATTTATATCAAAATAAAAATTAAAAATATAAAAAAATCAAGCATTCGTGGGTACTATACTATATATATTCATATAAAAAAGTCATTATTTTTTGTTCTTGTTTTTAGATTTACTTGGTAGCTAATTCCATAATCCAAATTAACTCCAAGCATTAGATTTTCGTTTTATATCCTATGGCATACTATTTAAAAGAGTGGTAGTGTCCAATTGATGTAATTTTGATCCAAATTTTTTCAATCAATTTTTTTCGCTTAAATATACTAAAAGAATACTAATAGTAAAAACTAATATTTTTTTATTTATATGAATTAATACTTTTTATTTTGTTTTTCTTTTTGTTACAATTAATGACCTGTTAAAATTTGTATATAATTACTTTAATTGCACGGTGACTTTTTAAACAAAAACTATTTATGATTTTTACCCCTAAAGCTAACATATATTAAAAAGGTGGTGTGAATTCATATTTCATAAATAGCAAGTGCTATACCATATTCCCCCTCTATTGTACATGTTGCTTCGACCATGCATCTCTTTTATGAGAGATTAATTTTTGCAATTTAGCTGCACCACTCATCAAAGTAAGATGTGGACCCTTGGGGGTTGAAGTCCATTCCTTTGATAATGACTTTTGATAAAATTTAAAAATAGACTTGACCTCTAAACTATTCAAAATTAATTAACTCAATAATATAAGTATAAGCAATTTAATAAATGGTTTAAATGTAACTAAATCTTCCATCCAAATATAACTGAGATCGTGCAAATCACAAAACCTAAAATAAATTAATATAATTAAAACATAATAGATGAGCTAGTTCAAAAATTCATACATCAAATACATATGAAATTAATTTAATATATTAAAATCTATAGAATTTCAAATATATTTTAATTACTTTCAACTCCATTCAGTTCATTTACATTCATAAGAAGTTAGAGCTAAAATTAATTGTGATAACAATAACATATAGAGTATTATTGAAATTAACCATTTTAAAGTTGAACAATTTATTCATTCTAAAAAAATATATTTTTCGACAACAATATTCGAATATTATCCAACAATCTCTTTAAGCCTCGTGTAATTATCCTTATCCATCAATCACAGATTATCATATCGAGCAATTAATTATTTATTTATTTATATATATAATAACAAAATAATTTGATATATATATATGAGTAAGTCTCTTGTGCAGCAGATGCACCGTGCAATTCAAGTGTATTTTTAAAAAAGTTACATAATTTATTAGTGAAAAGTTACACAAATTATTATTGAAAATTAGTTACACTATTAAAGATACACTTTTTAGTAATAATATGGGGTTAATTCTATATAAATACACCACTTTTTACTCAACTTTCAATTTAATCATGAACTTCACGATTATTATAAAAAATCTCAATCTTTTAAAGAATTTCAATACATATTTTTTTTCGGCCAGCAACTGATAACGTGTTTCGCCGGAGTGCGTGAAATATTGTCACGCTGGCGTACACGTGTGAATTTACTTTTTTATATTATATTTTTTTTCTACATCATATATTATAGAGCAACACTTGTGTAGAAATTTCTACCGTAGAAATATCCATTTTTTAAAAATTCGCGGATCTAAACCTGGTCGGGTCAGATTTGGACATTTTTTTCCAAAATTCGCTCAACTTGTAGTTCCAGATTTTTTCGCTCCCAAGTATGTTACAATTTGGGCAAAGGCGTGTTACAATTAGGCAAAATCTGTGTTACAAGTTCTTAAAAAATTAATTTTTTGTACTTTTCAAGTACCTATAAAGAAAATATGTATTTCTGCAAGTATAAATATGTGTTACTTAATTTATTTTTTATTCTCTTTGTTGATTTATGTTAATAATATGTTATTAATGTACTTAATACATCATTTAATACCTTATATATGTTATATAATATATAATATATATTTTTATAAGGATAAATAAATGTTTGTGCATACAGTAACACACATTCGATCTTGCAGTAACACACATTTACTCTAATTGCAACACACATTTGCAGTAACACACATTTACTCTAATTGTAACATACATTTGCAGTAACACACATTTACTCTAATTGTAACACACATTTACTCTAGATGTAACACACATTTGCAGTAACACAAATTTACTCCAATTGTAACATAAATTTACAGTAATACATATTTACTCTAATTGTAACACATATGTGTTCCTCAATTTGTGTTATTATATGAGCATATATGTGTTACTATAGGATAAAATGTATTTTTATTAAGAATAAATATGTGTTACACATACAATGTAACATATACATGTTTTACATTGCATGAAAAATATTTACTTCTATAAAAATAAATGAATATGTGTAGAAAACAACATTTAATCTGGTTGTAACACACGTTTTGCCTTAAAGTAGCATGCATTTACCCCGACTGTAACATACCTGGGAGCGAAAATCACTATCTGCGCGAATTTTGGAAAAAAATACTCAAATTCGGCCCGACCCGGTTTAGACCCGCGAATTTTCGAAAATGGATATTTCTACGGATCTTTGACCCGTAGAAATTTCTATTTGAGTGTTGTTTGCCTATATTATATGTATAAAAAATAACAAAATTTTATATTTAAAAAAAAAAAATTTGTATGAGAAATACCATGGAAAAAAATGTTTTCCACCATATTCAAGAGGGACTTGAAACGACACTCAAAATCATTAACAAAATCTCCCAAAAATCTTAAATTTTGATATATGACGAGGAAAAAAATAAAATATAAAAAAATATTTCACACGTGTACGCCAGCGTGGCAACATCTCACGCGCTCCAGCGAAACACGTCATCAGTTGCTGGCCGGGAAAAAATGTGTATCGAATTGAAACTCTTTAAAAGGTTGGAATTTTTTTATAATAATCGTGAAGCTCAGGATTAAATTGAAAACTGAGTAAAAGCTGGTGTATTTATATAGAATTAACCGTAATAATATGTGTAACTTTTTAATAGTATTTTGTGTAACTTTTTATATAGAATAGTGATTCTTCTTTTTAAAATAAACTAGAATTGCACGGTGCACTTGATACATATAAGATTAAAGCTATATATATAGAGGTAGACCCTGCGGTTATTAATAAATGAGCTACGCTTTATAAGTTTAATCTAACTTAATTATAGTTAGGCAAATTATATATATGCATCTCCATTAATTAAATATTCTAATTGTTAATTATGAGCACACCTGTAATTTTTCTTAACATGCAGTTGCATCATGTGGTTAACAATCATGGTATTGCCTTGCAAATTCACATGCTCCCCATGTTTACAGATTAACTTTTACTTTGTATTTTTTTATGGATTAAGTTTATTATACATTTGGTGCGTTGTAATTCAAGTGTATTTTTAAATAGTCACTCAAATTTTCGTTGAAAAGATACTTATGTTATACACTAAACATTTATCTATGACCAATTACGATTTAACAATTCTAATTAATGTTCAGTTAAGATTAACAAGAACGACTTTTCAATGAAAACATAAATAATAATTAAAATATATTATAATTACATGGTACATTTGGTGCTATATATCAAAGCAAGACTTCTTTTTCTTTGCCTTAGTCTTGTATACATTAGGTGCACCGTGCAACTCAAGTACATTTTTAAAAAGTTACATAAGATACTACTGAAAAGTCACACGTATTACTACTGAAAAGTGTATATTTAAAAATTCAATTTTCAATAATAACATATGTGACTTTTCAGTAATAAATAGTACTCCCTCTGTCCCTAATCAATTTGCACACTTTTTATTTTGGATTGTCCCAAATCAATTTGCACACTACTTAAAAGGGAAACACCAATTTCCGTGCACACTCACAAAACTTTCCATACATTTACCAATATACCACTACTTTATTTAAAAAATATATTTTTCTTAAACTGTGTGCCATCCCAAGGGTGCAAATACCCCTGAGACAGAAGAAGTATAACTTTTTAAAAATACATTTGAATCGCACGGTGCACTTGGTGCACAAGAGACTTAATTTTTTCAATTTTTTAAAATATTTGTCGTTGCTTTAATTTTCTATTAAGTTAGGGAAGCCCCCACCCCAAAACTGGGACTGCCACTTAATTGTGCAATTAATTCACGGCACATGATTGTATATCTTGATAATCACTCAAATCTTGTTTATTTTTAATTACAATTGGGTGGGTTAAATAATTAACTTAGGTAAGAATATAATAGAGTTCTTGCGAAGATCAATTTAAAGTTTGAAGGTTAAACTTTTACATCTATATATCTTGTACTAGTATTTAATTTCTAATTATTTTGTCTGTAAAACTTCACAAGTATAGAATCTTTACGAGAGTTACTCTTCATTAAAGTTTATTTATAGTATAGGATTGATTTCATTATATACATTAATTGATTTTTTTTTTTTGGAAAAGGAAAATTTATATATTAAAAAATTGAAAGAGAAGGGTCCTCCAACCCTTATAATATTTCACTCTTTACACTAAAAATTAAAGTGCCTCTTTAAAACCAGACATTCTTCAAATACTGTCTCTTAAGTGCAATTTAGGATAAGAAAGCCACAACCTAAGAGATGCATTAGCGGGCAGTTTCATCTTGACAGAAAGCCAAGACCAAACTCTCGCACTAATTAGGATCCGACACTTTATTTTCAAATACTAAGGCATTCCTTTCTTTTCAAATACACCAAACAATACAAATCAAATACTCAAAGTTATTTTCAGTAATTTGATATCTCCAAGCACTTCTTCATGTTGAAGAAAATGAATGATTGGATTTCTATGAGTGACCATAGAAATACCAATCCACTTATAGCACAAGGATCACACTTGTCGAGCAAACTTACATTCGATGAACAAATGAGATACATTTTCCTCTCCTTCACCATATAGCATACAAGTTGTCGTCTCGTGCTTCAACAAAATATTTCTTCTAATCAAATTATCTTTCGTTACCAACCGTTGCTTGAGCACCTTCCACGCTATCATATGATATCTTCTTGGCGCAAAATTCTTCTTGATTCTTTTAAAGACCTTCTTCTATACATTAATTGATATTATTTCCTACATCTCACTATAAGTTGCTCATTTTGTCATTTTCGTCCGTCTCACTATATGTTACTTATTTGTTTTTTTACCTATTCAGGAAATTACTATTCACTTATTTATTAGTATTATTTTCAATACTTTTTACACCATTCCCATTACTTTTTAACTTTTTTCCATCACATCACATGTACTATATCAACATTTTTATACTCTTAATATTAGTGCCCAAAAATTGTGAGTAACTTATAAGGGGTTGGTGGGAGTAATTATATATTATTCCTATAAATACTATATATATAATTAAAATTTAATGATATAAATGAATTAAAATGGGTCAAAAGATATGGAAAGAGGGTGACAATGATATATATAGCCGGCGTGCTGCACTATAAATTAGAGATGGGAATAATTTATACTTGGTATTGAAATAAAAATAGGCCAAATTGTAATGGCAGGAAAATAAAAATGGAAAAGGGGTTAATCCACATGGATGACACATGATTTATATAGTTCACATGCCCTCCAATCATGTTCAATTTAAACCACCTTTGTGTATCATAACTTTTTCTACTATATATGCCCCATCTTGAAATTTAATTTTGAGACAATACATTTTGCTCCATCTCACTATTTATTTATTACTATGATTTCCCATCTAATTTGGTCTACCAAAAACACTCTAAAATATATTAATTTGTGTTATACTTATACATATATTCAGATATACAGTTATATATATATATATATATATATATAT
>JAPKLY010000323.1:332997-351758 GCA_026898435.1 Prunella vulgaris
TTGGTTCGTAAGATAAAAATATTTATCCGCAAAAAACATGCATGTTTTTGGCGGATATATATTTTTATCTTACGAATCAAATGAGCCCTAAGAGTATTATTTATGTGTGTGAATCTGTTTAATAGAAATAATTATACTATATTATATCCTCGAAGTTTATCGGCCAAATTACCAAATGAAAATGTGTAATTATGTAGAGGTAAAAATTAAAATACAAAAACAATTCATAATAAATTTATTATGAAATTATTTTAAAAGTTTAAAAATATTAAATATTTAACTAAGAGTATTAAAATATTTATTAAAAGTATAAAAAATTGGTGTTTATATTACAAAATATTTTTACATAAATCCAGCTATGTAAATTACATAATATGTTTGGTAATTAGACAAACGTCAATGAGGTAATTAATTATACATACAAAATTAACGTTTAGTAATATGAACAAGAACCCACTCAAACTAAAATGTCTCTTGCAAGCGCTAGTTTTATTGCACAACTCAAAATATTTTCTTTACACTATTGTCATACTAATACTCCGTACATTTTAACATAATATCTATTATTATTAAAAAATTCAAGTAAATACAAATAAATTTCAATATAAAATTCATTTGCAATATACTCTATTATAATTGAAAAATCCTAAGAACAAACTCAAACTAAAAATATAACACACACACACACACACACACATATATATATATAAAACGATATTCTTTCTATAATTCCGTCTTATTTTAGATTGCTCAAACTCAATTTCTTTTTTCTTACATACAAATTCACATAAGAACAACTCTACTTAAGCAAACTAATCCATTACTAACTTCATTCATCTACACATTAGTTTATATCTTTAATATAAATAAATAAATAAATATTTTATTAAAATTCGTATCTAGTATTATCTTTTCATTCTACTTAATTCATAACAATAATGTTCATTCAGCATTTCTAAATAAAAGATGAATCTAGAGTGGGGTATGCCATCCAGATTGTAGTATATATATAAACTGAGCTAAAAAAAATTAAAAAGATATATATAGTTAATTAAAATAATTATTTGTAGAGAAAAAGAAAGATATGGTGTAGTGTGAGTATTACTATTATATGTATGTGGGATGTAACAGTTAATGATTATGCCATTCTACAATTGTTGATAATTTTGCATGTGGGATGTTAGATACTTTGTTGCTACAATAGTGGGAATATAAATAGATGAAAGGAATGTAAGAAAAGAGGTCACTCTTTACAGAAATGGGGTGAAGCAACTTAAGAATTTATGTGCTGTCTTAAATGACTTTATTATCCTTGATCCTTTTTTAAATTCATGCCTTTCCAATTTCTTTTTATTTTCTTAGTGCATTCATGAGCTAAACAATAATTGTATTAATTAATTAATTAATGTATATATGATATATATATTTTTTTAAATGGTCATACTCCTAACTAATTTAAATTTAGTCCAAATTTTTTTATTTTTTTTTACACAATGATCCAAAAAAACTAAAAGAAATACAAAATTCATTTCATTGAAAAAAAAATAAAAATGAGACCAGGGCTGAAATGTTTGGATCTATTTTAAAATGAGCGCGTGTCTTATAGGACGAAAATTGCAAAAATTGCAATTCTCTCTGTGCATATATATGTTTAATGCCTTAAACTCCTTGTGTGCGGATGTATGTGTTTGGATTCAATCTAAATTTTGATGGAATAGAATAGGGAATATTAGTTGGTAATAATTATCATTGTTTTCCATTAAAGAAGTTTTCATGCCCCTTTAGTTTAGTTCCACCATGTAAGGTGTATTATCATAAAATTGAACAATTAAATTATAGGGTGACTTACATATTGATTTAAAAAAGTGACTATATTTACAAATTAGTTCATAATATCTACACAGAAGTGCAATTTTTTTCTGCACATAATCAATTTGTAATTTTTGTCAATTTTGAGAACTATTTTTTAATTTTCCCTTAATTTAACATCTCGCTATAAATTCACATTTTTAACAATGATAAAATTCTTTAATGATATCAATTACTTTTAATACTGGTTCTAATTTCAAATACACTTGCAAATAATATATTCAAATATAATGCTGAGTAGTCGGAGAAGGTTGTATTTTTCTTATAAATATTAGTTCACATTTTCTATCTTTAAATAATTTTTTTTTTAAAAAAAAAAGTAGAAACCAAAAGCATGAATGGTTTATATTCCGGCGCGGGTGGTGTGCATGTTGCGTGGAATAAATTTTGGTTGGATTTGAATAATTTAATACCAAAGTACAATTACGAACTATATTTAAACTTTACTCCAAAGCAAAAATAAACTAAAATTGAAATCTACTATATATAATTAATTAATTTGTGCCGATATAATTTTTCTTATTCTACTATTTTTATTTTTAATGACACGTGTAATGGAATCACTTTAGTTATTCAATTATTATTAATTAGCCTCCTACATGTTTTAATTCGACCATTAATTAATATACTTTATTTTCGTAGTATTTATTCTATAGTAACACTTTTAAACATTAGTTCCACAGTTTACGTACATAACTATAATTTTGTAGTAAAAAACAATTTATAATACTAAAGAACTTAATATTTTTAAGTTAAATAATTAAGTACACATGAATAACACATTGCATACATAAACCAATTTTTCTATAACTAATTTATATTTTGTGTGGATGTTTATATATTATTTTAATTATTTTATTAAAATATACTAGCTCTCTCCGTCCATGATATCTATATATACCATAAATAAGCGAAGGGCGAGGACGAGCGGCGAACTCAAACATGGTCGATGATAGAACTAATTCTCAATCTATTTTTATTTTTTATTTAATATTTAATTATTTTTTATTAACATTGTCGTATTAGTCCATCCGTAAAAATTGATCATGTATCTTAAAATGGAATTAACATTAATATTTATTCACATTTCAAGGTTCAAAATATATTTATTTACCCATATTCAACTGAATCACACTAATAATATTTCTTAAATAGTTTATTTTGTTGTTGATTTCATAATATTTTTACATTTTACACTATCATACATATGTTTTTTAATAACCGTAGTAAGATAATAAGATCAAATTTATGAACGGAGAGAATACTAATTAATTTTTTAGCATTTGATATTTTATTAAAAATTAATTATTTTATTTTGAAGTGATAAATTTAAAATTAATCAGACGATAAAGCTATTTTATCCTGGACCAATCCTCATTCTAAATATACAAAAATTTTGGGCCTTTTAAACAATATGCATGATCTTCATCTATATAACCATCTAGTATAATTTTTGTCACATATATATTATACATCAAATATATATATATATATATATATATATATATATATATATATTATGGCGCATATTGTTTATGAAATACATTAAAATGTGAAAATTTGAAATAAGAAAGCAAACAAAAATCGTTTGGCATGTCATCACGTTATAGATTAAATAGTTATATTTTCTTTATCCAAACGCAATCAAGACGAGATTCTCATTTGATATTCCAATTTGTGACACTTCAAATAATGTAATATTACTATTAAAATTGTTGCTATCTATCTTATAGATGTTGACATTTCATCACATCCAACTCATATCAGTGAATCTTGTATAACAAAATACAAAAAGAATAATGTTAAAATCTTCTCCTGAAAATATATTTTTTACCTTGCTATACGCAGGTAATTAAGTTCTTAATTTGTTTAATTATATATATCATTTATTTAACATTTAATTTATAGTATAGTTTAGAATTAAATTATGTCATACTTTTTTCAAAAGTTAATTCGTTAGAATTAGATTAATTGTTTTAATGTCCATGGAACATGTTGCATGCTAAATATAATATTAAAATTCATTAACTTTAAAAAAATTGATGCGATAAAGCGTTAATCTTATATGCACCAGATACAACATGCAACTCAAAAGCATTTTTAAAAAGTTACACAAAATACTATTGAAAAGTTACATATTTTATTACTAAAAAGTGTATTTTTAATGGTGTAATTTTTCAATAATAATACGTTTGACTTTTCAATAATAAATAGTGTAACTTTTTAAAAATACACTTGAGTTATACGATGCACTTGATACACAAGAGACTTACTCATAGCTAAATGGGAGAAAAAAAAGAGAACACGTTAATTCAGACATGTTTTACAATTTATCTTATAAACATGTATGGTCTGATATAGAAATTCATTTGTTTCCATATAATATTTATAATTTAGTATTGTAATATATTTATATAATACTAAGAAAAAAGAAACAATTATACTTACCTATACATATATTTGGTGGAAGATTGATTCTCTTACACCATTTTTTTAAAGATAATAATTACAATAGGTTTTTTTAAATAATTAATTATAATAATTCTTTTTACCATTAAATATATGACAATCATTTCATTTCGCTATAATTTGAAATCACAATAAGAAGGGAATTATCTAAAATTACAGCTCCAAATTGCACAATTGGAACTACTACCTCCACAAGAAAAGAACAACCGTCCACTACAAAGGGAATCACCATAAAAAATACTCACTTCATTTTAAAATATATGTCATTTTAGCATTTAACACACATATTAAGGAATGTTATTTTAACCAATAGCAATGTATTGAAAAATGGTTAATTGAAGTTGATTGGGTGTTTTGGGGAAAAAAAACTAAAATGACATATATTATGACAAAAGTATAAAAGACTAAAATGACATATATTTTGAAATGGAGGGAATAACTTTTTTTGAGTAGATCTCTTGTAAATTTGAGTTCACATGAACTCGTATCATTGTTATTCATATATACTATCATTATAAAAATATACTTGATTTTTAACAGTAATAATATATATGTATAACAGTGATAGTGAATATACATAAAAATAATACTCTCTCTGTCCCGCAGGAATTTGCACACTTTCCTTATTTGGACGTCCCACACAAATTTGTACACTACTAAGAAAGGAAGCATTGATTTACGTGCACACTCACAAATTTTACACATATTTACCACTATACCACTACTTTATATATAAAATTATTTTTTCTTAAAAAATGTGGTTTCCCGTAGGGTGCAAATTCCTACGGGACGGAGGGAGTAGTATATACAAATAACAATGATAATTGATAAATTTCAAAATTTTAAATAATAAAGTTTTAATTATTTAAAATATCCAAACTTAGAGGTATATAGCATAAAAATTTCCATCTCACAAGTACGAGTGAAATCAATTTATTATATCAACCTAAAATGATTTCAAAATGATTAAATAATTTATTATTAAGTGGAGTTAATAACTTATAGCACGTCCTAGTACTACTATAAGTATTTACATACTCTTTCAATTAATTAAATTAATAAATGGCAACTTTGGGATCATCAATTTTTCACTGTCTATTTTCCTACATTTAATAGCGGACATAATCATGCACAGTACTGTACAGCTCTTTCCTAGATCAGTGAAATTATAATAATTGATTTTTTTTACAAGAATTTCTTTATTAATTCTCAACTCTATAATAATTGCCATTCCATACAATGGAATGTTGTGTCTCACGCCCCAAATTTCTTAAACAGCAGAAGTGTTTTTTATAATTAATAATTTAGAAAATATCTTTTAGGACGTGAACTAACATACTTGGAATAAAAAAAAAAATTAAAACCTTTAGGACTAAAATCAAATAACTTCTCATGAATTAAACAATAAAATTTTAAACATAAAATACATGTCTTCAATTAATAAAATCTCATTGATCATGCAATTTCACATAAATCTAATTCATAGGTCATAAATTAAAACTCTCAATTTCACAAACTCCTAGAGATTTCATACTTTCAACATAATTTCAGCAGTGCGTCATCGCCGAGATAAATCATTCTAAAATACTTAAACTACTGAAAAAATTCCATAAAAAATCCTGTAGGTTACTGACTACCTGTATTATCCATCTATAATTTTTAGCAAATTTTATCAGTAACTGACTTTTAACAAAAATTCGCGAGATTCGAAAATCTCAACAAACTGCCACATATTTTTCAAAAAATCATAACTAATTCATTATAACTCCAAATCATGTGATTCAAGATGCAGTGGAAAGCTAATTAAAAACTGTAACCGAATATCAAATTGTATTTACGAAAACTGTGAATCACGAAACCCTAAAATCTCTTAAAACTTACTGGAAGACAGAATCACATCAAATCCTACACATGCAAATATACTAAAATTCATTTTAACAATTTCATAAAATTCCTAATAAAATATATATCTAACATGCATCCTAATTCACCTTTCATGACTCATCAATCAAACCAAATAGGCAAAGTATTCATTGAAAACATATCTTACAATTAATTAAAATCCATGTACTAAAATAAACCATAAGCATGCAATCAAACTCTTCAAGAAAATCAAGAAGTATCATAATCCTTAACATAAAATCTTGTAAAACCAATTAATCAAATAACTTGCAATTCAATTCTTGCCCATTAACTTTATACTTCTCATAAACAGCGTATCTTAAAAGAGAATGGGGAGGTGATGGAAAATGGCTTAGTGATAATTGTGTATTACACTCTCTCTATTCCACATGAATTTGCACATTTTTTTATATTTAGACATCCTGTATAAATTTGGATACTATTAAAAAAAGAAACATTAATTTACGTGCACATTTACAAGCCTATACACATATTTAACCATATATCACTACTTTATATATAAAACACATTTTTCTTAAAAAATATGTCGTCCTGTGGGGTGCAAATTCCTACATGACGGAGGTAAAGAGAATAATTAAATGGCACACGAACTTATTAAAATAATAATGCATTTTTCATAATCAAAATAAATAATAATGAATTTTTTATAATTAAAATAGAGAATAATAAATTTTTCGTAACCTCTGGATTTCCTCGGAATAGATATCCAATAAAATTTTTGAAAATGTACACCTATTGCAAATTGAGTTATATTTTGCATTGAGTCACCTATTTTTTCACAGGACTCATACGTTCATGTTTAAATTTACGTTAGAATCGTAATTGACGAAATAAATTAGTTAGCCACACACTAAGTTTAGAACTGTATTTACATAATACACCCCTGATTTACTCTCTAATTACACTCAATAAGAAGTGAAAGAAGAGGGAAGTATATATTACAATAGGGCTCAAAGCCAAGATTTTTGAATTAGGGATTGTTTTCCTTATTAAAATTAAAGAAAAAAGAAAAAAAATCAAGATCTGCATTTGTTTTCTTAATAATTCTGCCTTTTCTTTATACTACGTACTTTTCAACTGTTCGTCTTTTACATAGTTTTCTCATTCAATTTTTTTTTGTTGTACCATGGGACCCACTTTGTGAATGTAACAGTTGGAAAAATAATAAATATTTTTAATTATATGTTGAAAGTAATATACAATAATAGACTTATGCTTTTGAAAAAAATAATTATTATTTACATAAATAATACGTTACATTTGATGGCAAACATACATTAATAATATAGTTCAAGTACGAACTTTGTTAACATATAAATATGTTTAAATTTACATAATTAAAAAAAGTAGATTAAATATCAAACTTAATTTTATGTAAAAAAAATAAAAGTACTTAATATCTTTAGGAAAACCAAAATATGTCCGTAAACAAGAAATTTCTGTAATAATTTCACCAATTATATTATCTTAATTAATTAAAAAAATTCATAATAATTTAAAATAAATATATTAGTTCATTTTATATAATAAATACAAAATTCTCGTACATAGTAATACATTTGTAATGCATAAATTTTAAAATTATTAAAAATCTTGTAAAAATACCATATTTTATTTATGAAACTGTCTCATTCGAATTCTTTTGTATTCTTTCAAATTAATATCCGTCCATATACTATATAGGTAATAGGATAATACTTAACCTTCTTAATGTAATTTTATCCAATTTAATAATTAAAGATATGTCGATATATATATATTTACAGATAAGATAGGAGCATTTACACGTTGCAGTGTGTGTGAGAGAAAGAAAGAGACTTATGGCAGCCGTAAATTTAGAAGCATAGTGGGAAAGCATCTCTAACAGCTAGAGTAGAAGCCCACTGCCAGCAAAGCATGGGTATAAAACAAACACCCCTAGTAAATATTATTATTATTTTTTAAGATAAACGATATATACACACACCTATACGTACAGATTGATGGGTAAAAGAAAAGAATTATACCATACGCCACATCTCTTGTACGCTAACTCTATCTCTATATATATATATACACTTATAAATTCTAGAGAGAGAGAGAGAGAGAGAGAGAGAGATAATGTGAGTAGTCTTTTTTTCATCATCAATTACGTACCATTCACCTCTTCAAAATGTAGACAAAAATTAGAGGGTGTCTTTGATGTTTACCTAACCTTACTTCTCCACCCCTCATTCTCTTGTTCTTTTACTAAGTTGCCCTTCCATTATATTTTCATTATTTGACCATCATACCCTTGTATACAAATACACTAAGATTTAATTATGGAAAAATTGTGAAAAATTCATTTTAAAGCATTATTTTCATATGCATACAATATGAAAATTTTATATTATTCAACTTATATTTATTTTATTATGTAATTTTTTTTTACTAATTTAAAAATAATGCTAAAAATATACAAATTTAAAATTATTCCTTAAATTAATTTTGTTTTCAGAATTTCTTTGGATTCAAAACTGATTTCTTGGTAGAATTATATTCTTCTATGCATCCGTTACAGTTAATCTAATTTTAATTTATTTTAATGAATTATGATATAATAGAAAATGAAATGAAGAGTATTAATTCGTACTTCCTCCATCCCGGGTCTTTTTTTTTTTAAAATTTGGACATACATACGAATTAAGAAAAAAGTAGAGTATGTGAGTATGAAGTTTATTAATAAAATATAAAAAAGTATATTTTATTGATTTTTGTGAGTGTAAATTATTTCTTTTTTAAGATAGAAAAAAAAACAGTTGGGACGTCCTAAAATGAAAAAAGGAAAAAAAAAATTGGGATGGAGAGAGTATAAATTAAAATATTTACACATAAAATATCATTCTTTCCGTTTCAATTTTTTTATATTTTTTGGAACGTTTCAACTTTCTTTTTTATCTTAAAAATTTTTATTTATAAAATATACATTTTTATTTATTTTTTATTTAATTTTATACTTGCATATTCTATTTTTCTTAAAATTATGCATTCCCTATTATAAAAGAAAGATTGAGCGGAAGAAAATAATATTTTAATACACAAATTGCTTTTCCCGAAAAAGTAAATACACTACTTCTTTATAAATTTATGTGTCAAAATTTTGTACAACTACTATTAGTTAATGACAATATGTTTTATATAAAAATGGGTAAATTTAATATGTATAAATTTTAAATATTTAATATTTAATCAGTAGTAAAATCTTATTAAATATTTAATATTTTGATAAATATTTGAAATACTCATCAATATTTTAAAAATATTTAATCGATAAGCTTATCATAAATTTAATTTTATAAAAAAAATAATGATATGTTGCATGTGAAAATATGTATATTAATTGTTAGATGTGTATTTATACATACGCGTGTGAATGACATTATGTACAAAAATCAGCATTGCGTTTCGACAAATTTCAGTTATCTTGACTAGAATTGTTTGATAATTATTAACACTAATTTTTTTTATAAATTAGTCTTATTGTATGAATTTATATCTTTATATGTGTTCATTGACATGTATATATACATGCATTGATACCCTTATAAAATAAAATCACAATAGTGTCACTAAATACATATAATAATAATATCACTAATGCATAATGATATTAATAAATAATATAAGCAGAATATCTTCTAAATTATTAATACTTAAGATTAGTAGATAATGATTGGAAAAGTTTTATGTAAATTAACCCCTTTTTTGCAATTAACTTCCTTGTATTTTATTTATACTTTTAAATAGTATTAATTTAATTATTAAAATATATCAATATTAATTGTTATACTAAAATTACGGTAATACCGTTTTATACAAAACCCAACTCATAATGCAATTAATTGTAATTATTAAATAAAGTCCAATTTAACTTGGTTTCTTATCTAAGTAGTACACGCAATTTCAAGGGTAACAAATTGGTATTATTCACACAAATGGGTATAGAATTTTTTATATAAAAAAAAAAGGGCATTTAATGGCTTATTGATTGATGGGGCCCACCTCTTTTTCCATTATTTTGGGATGGTCCATTTCTATGGTAGTTTTCCCTTAAAATAAAAAAATAAAAAAAAATTAAATTTGTCCCAATTTGTGTGATCACAAGATATTTGAATATTAATCAGACGCAATCTTCTCCAATTTTATAATTGTGTTCCCGCGGTGAAATATCTACCCAATCATTTTCAATACACTTAGAGCATCTCCAACTGTTTGTGTCATTCTAGCGCAGAGTTCGCGCTAAAGTGGTGCAAAATTTAAAATTTAACTCAAACAGTTCGCATTACATTTTGCTCTATATAATTTTTTCTTAATTTTTAATAAGTTTAGTTTATATAATTATAATTTAAATTTAAAAATATTACAATTTAAATTTGAAAGTATTACAAAATATTACATAAATAAAATTATATTAAAAAAAATCTAGCTCGAGTGAACAGTGCGCGCTAGAATCAGAGCGACACTGTTCACAACTCTCATGTGGCGCTGAATTGTATCGTTGCGTTGGAGGTAAAATTCATCTCCACCCTGGCGCATAGCGCAGGGTTGGAGTTGCTCTTAAGCAGCTGAATTTCTACACCGACGTAAATAATGATATTTGCGGAATTGAAATAAATAATTTTAAAAATAGGGCTAAATATTAATATTATTTTTTTAAAAAAAAATTGTAAGTTCAAATTTTTACAAACTAATATTTTTTTTACACTTTTTTTAATAAAAAATTATATCATGGTAATCGAAAGAATTTTTTTTGTAAATTTATTACATTTATATTACGGATAAAAGTTAGATTCTAAAACGACACTTATTGTAAAATTAAGGTATTTATCTTTCATCTAAGAGTCCCCAACGGCCCAACCCATTTTAGGTTTACCATTGGAAGGCGTAATATTTCCATGTAAAAAAATAAAACTTATGTCCTTATTCAACAGTAAAAGAATTTACGATCAGATGTTGTACTTGAAAAATTTACATATTTTATTTTCTTTAGTCTATTTTACACAAATTTACATACTTTTAAAATAAAAATTATTTTTAAAATTTCTACCCTCACAAATTTCACCTCACAATTTTAATCCTATACATTGTACTAATTATATTTTATTTTAAGAGTAAGTCTCTTGTGCACCAATTGTACGCAACCCAAGTGTATTTTTAAAAAGTTACACCATTTATTATTGAAAAATTACACAAATAAAAATATATTTTTCAGCAACAACATGTGTAACTTTTCAATAGTATTTTGTATAACTTTTTAAAAATGAATTTGAGTCACACGATGCACCTGGTGCATATTTTGAGGATTATGTCTTATTTTAAATATTGTGTTATTAAAAGTATTGCATATTTTGAGGGAAGTGAATCACTATTCCATTTAGAACTTCATTTAGGCCACACTCATTGAAAAAATAATACGGACAGCACAATGTCAAACCCTTCCAAAAAATACGGATTGCAGCGTTAAGTGTTAAGCCATTCTCTGGTACAGTATTACTCCCAAATAAACATAAATAAGAATACGAAATTGTCACTAATTATAATTTAATTCTGTTCAGTAAAAAAGTACTTTTGAGCAGAAAAATTATATATCTGCATAAATATTATGTACCAATTTATAAATATAGTCATTTTTTAAATTAACAACCATAAATAATTCTTTTCTCACCTTTACTCGCACTAATTTTATCTCATTACTTTTACCTCCTTATTCCATCCAAACACGCAAACATGGCCTTGATAAAAAAAGAACATAAATTATTATGTTATAAAAATTTATGTAAATTTAAGTGTACGGTGAACTCGATTTTATCAATTAACAAAAAAATTATACATTAAAAATTTAAGCAATTGCATGAGAATATTTTTAGAGGGTGTTTGACTAAACTTATTTTAAACATCTTATAAGTTCTAAAATCTTTTAAATTATTTTAAAAGGTTATAAAATGTTATTTATAAATAGCTTAAAAGTTGTTGAAGTTGTCTAATACAACTTATAAGTTCTTTGATAATATCATAATTTTTTAAAAAAAAATTAATTTTAATAAAAAATAAATATTTTATTATTTTTTATGTTGAGATGGGAGTTGTGAAGTGATGGTGGGGTTCGGAATGAGGCGAGTGGAAGGGTAGATGTGTTGAGAAAAATAATTTAGGATATCCCAATTTATTTTTAAGGAACTTATTTTAAGATCTTATTAGCTGTCAAATATTTTTTTACCAAACATTCTAAGACATCTGATACACTCTTAAACAAGTTATAACATGTTTTAAAGAGAGCTTATAAGCTCAACCAAACACCCCTTAATCAACATTGCCTTGACTATATGCTTAATTTCGCAACTCTCTACGCATTATCTATAATTTTAATTGTTGTTGATATTTATTAACAATAATATGATCACTGACTTTAATTTCTCATTTATTGATTATAAGTAGAGGTAGCAAAATGAGCCCGACCTGTATTTTAAGCCAGTCTATACCTAAAAAATATAGACCAGAAAAGAATCGGGCCTTTTTGTCCCGGTCCGATAGGCCAGTCGGGCTGATTGGGCTCAGACTGGGTATGGCACAAAACTTTAGGCGACCCGATTTTTCTTTTTAATTAAACTTGAATAACATTCTATACAAATTATCCTAATTTTTTCAATCAAATAAAGTAAAATTTATGATATTATTTATTTTGAAGTTATTTTGAAATTTCTAACATTGCAAATTACACTTATGATCATGAATTATTATTTATTTTGGATTATTATTTGACTTTTTAAGATATGAATTATTATTTGAACTTAATTTTAATTGTAATTCTTAAATATATACGTTATATTGAATATGAATAATTTATTATATATATAACTATTAAAATAACGGGCTATTTTGGTCCGGTAACTTGATGGCCGTATAAATATTTTTTTAAATCTCCACCCTCAAAATATCTACTTCATAATATCCACTCAACACATTCTATTCATTACACCTTTAAAAGAAAAAATTGTGCCTTCGAAAGTGACAAACTTTTGTGATCGGAGATAGTAATTAACAAGAAAATATGATTTTTTTAAAAAGAAATAGTAAAGGAAATTAACGACAAATTGTAAAAGAAAAAACTATTTATAAATATGTTATTGGGAGAAAAAGAGAAATTTTATTTATTTTAAAAAGTGATCAAATACAAATTAAAATTGCAATAAATTCAAATAAACACATGAACTAAAACTGTCCTTAACAATTAAAATAAGGAGACCACAAGGATGATTTTTTTAAATAAAAAATCAATAAATAAATATAATGATTATTGCAATTTATGTCTATAACGAAACGATATGTCATATTCATATACTCTATGATAGAAAAAATTATTGTAATTAATTATCTTAATAAACTACTGCAATTTATTATGTGTGTATAAAAAATATATATATGGGAAGAATTATGTAAAAAAAAGAAAAGAAAAAGACGAGTCTTGGGTTTAACAGAGGTGGCCAATATTATTAATGATTTTAATTAGGAATAGGAAATATGCTCGAATATGAAAATTATTGCTTTGGTTGTAATGATACTTATTTTCTGTTTAGTTGACACTACAGAGTGCGTCGAAAATACGTTATGGTATTCCATCAAGCTATATAATTCATATACATTAATTAGTGGAAAATATGATAGTGAGGTTTAAACCCTAAACCTCATTCTAAAAAAGAATTTGATGCAACTTATTGCGTGACACACAGAAATATTATTTAGTGAGATGATCCTAAATAATATGCAAGTTTAAAAAATTATTTAAATAAAGCAGTAATCAATTTAATATGATGTAATTTATTCTGTGAAACGTTTAACACAAGATTTACTAAATTTATAATAGATCAAGTAAGTATTTTCTAAATTAATTTTACTGAGCTACTTAAAAAATATTAATATTTATATATATTAATAAAACAATTAAAAGAAGACATTATGTACATCTTGTGCACAATATACCAATAAACTTGTTTTTATAGAAATATTAATAATTTTCACAAGCAATAAATTAATTGAATATGATGTACAAGGTGTATACAATATCTTGCCAATAATATAAAAAAATACGTACAAAATGCTAATAAATTTTACGGTGAAACTGATTCAGTACATTTTGCTTTATAATAATACGTAATAATATTAATTAATTTTATATATGTATATACATGTGTTATTTAAGAAAATTTATTTTTTTTATAAAAACCATATAATATATATATATATATACACACACATAATTATGTCAAATGATATACATTACTAGATTTTACATAAACACTATCTGATAATGCAAACAAGATGATCATTAATAATAGTCGAATTAAATTAACTGTCCCATGCTAATCAAATGTGCATGAGATTGGTGCCAATCTGGCACCTGAAATCGGAGACTAACAATATTAAATATTTATTACTTTTATAATAATAAAATTTTGCTATAATTGGGTGCATGTAATTAAAAAAATTAATAATTATACGATTTGATACGCTGCCTAACAAACTTCGGTTTAGTCTATTATAATCCAAAATTAATATAATTTTAAATGCCTAATAATATTTGATGCTGGAGCATCAGTTAACTCTGGCATCAAGGGAAGATGACTCTTCAAAGAATATTGATAATCTCAGGCTCATTTGGTTTAATGGACAAAATAAATAATTTAAGATAGATTAGATAAAATTATAATTTAAAAATTAGTAGTGTAAGATAATTTCATTTTGAATGTTTGGATTATAAGGTTAATAATAAAAAAATATACAATTGACAATTTTGCCATCTATATCATAAAAAGTGAATTATGGTCTTCGTTTCCAATATGAGAGGAATATTTTAGTAAAGATGAACACAATTTATTATTATCATACCTCTTCCCTAAGATAATATTATCTACCATTCTTACGATAATTGAATTTTAGTTTTGAACTTTTTATTAATTTAAGGAATTATCCAATAAACCAAACATCAACTTAGATAAGATAATTTAATTTATCTTAAATTATTTAATAAACTAAATAAGGTCTAAGACATGTAGGTAGGTTATAAAAAAACCAAGACTCTTGTTTAATACTATTTTCTTAGAACAAATATGTTCTTTATTTTTGGTGCTAGTGAATTTTAGGACACTTATTTTTTAAAATATAACGATCTAAGAGCAATGATACATCACATACCTTATTCGGAGCAAACTGAGAAGTTGTCTGAAATGTCACTTGAATATGAATGATTATCGAAGCAAAAACTAGAGAATAAAATATTTGATGAAAAAATATTTATATCGAATTCCATTTAAAGTATTTCGTTTGTGTATGTCATGTGTTGCAACAACATCCAAGATGCTACTTATAACATCCAAAAAATACTATTCGACCATGTTTATAATGAATCACTAATAACGTCTGGCCGTAATTGAAAGTACTGAAGAATACATCATTAACTCATGATTTTTAAATTTCAAAACGTGTTTTAACCAAAGCTGTAGAATCTAACTGACTCTACTGCTCACTTATAAACATCATATATTAGATAATTAAATCTCATTTGTTCTATTATATGTATGACCTATGGACTTATGTAGGCCAATCCAATCATGTTCTTCTTCGGTCACATAATACATTTCACACTTTTTTTTTATATCTATTCTACAATACCTTTCACTCTCTTAAAATAGAAAACCTTCAATAATTTGTATTTGCACAATGTATATTTTTAATTTTACATAAAATATCATTACTTTTGAACCTAGCTACACATACACACAATCCAATTTTTTTTTTTTTTTACTTTTTTTACACTAAACAAAATTTTATTATAAAATTGGAGAATAAGAGATGCTCCAAACCCTATAGTTCTTGTTCCTCGACTCTTAGAATTTTATAAGTTTCTGCTTCATTACTTTAAGTTTTACAAAATTATAATTTAAGGTTTACAAAATTATCCTTAAAATTCACACTCTTTCTTTCAATTTTTTTAAATGTGCATTTTCAAGTATGAAGAGTAAAAAAAAAAAAAAGTGAAGAGTAGAATAATTCAAGTAATTAGAGTTTCATTATATGTCTAAATTATTTAACATCGTACATTCGAGTTACCATTTACTTAAAATAAATAAAATTCTGTAAGAATGTGTGAAAATAAAGGATGGGTATGAGTTGCATATTTGTATATATATATGTGTGAGAAAAATCGAATTTAATTACTTTAACACGTGCCATTTGGAATTTTATTACATTATTTGTAATTAAGTCCGATAAATAAAGCATTAATTTGAGATGAACTTAAAATAGGTTTAGTTTTACCAATTTACGTATTTAATTTACCCATTTTTCATTAGACTTAAAGATAAGTTTAATGCTTAATATATATATATATATATATAATAACTAATTAATTAACTAACTAGCTATACGGGTTTTCTTTTTTCTTTTTTCTTTTTTTTTTTCCGGTTGAAACCACTAGCTAGCTATCGCATTGAGAATATACGTACCAACAGAAATATTGATATCTTAAATTTGTGAAAAAAATTAATGAATATATTAAATATTGATATTTGTAATATTAAAAAATATAAAAGTTTAATATCAATTAACAAATATTTAATATAGAAATATAATAAAAGAATCTGAACAAATTTGATAAATTTATATAAAATACATTAAAGTTTGAATTTTTTTCGAAATCTAATCGATATTTTAGTTAGTGATTTGGTTTAGTTTATAAAAGAAATTATATCATATTATTATTACAAACTGTCAATTATTAATATTTTATTTTTTAATAGATATTATAAAAATATTATTATTATCCAATATTTTTATCAATGATTACTGTCATGAATATATCGAAAAAATATTAAGATATTTCAACTGCGTTGGATACCTAAAGGAATAAACAAAAAATTTAATTGGATTTACTTCTAAAGTTTAATTAAAATTAATCAATAAAATTAAAGTAGCATAAATTTTCAACTTTTCATCTATATGATCAATCATACATAGTGTGAGAGCAGAAAATCGATTTTATTTTCAAATTTACAAATCAAATCGACGAATCCATTTAATTATGTTCGATTATTTTCTTTACTTAAAATTCAGTCTGGTTTGTAAATGTAATTTATGCATATTATAAAAATAAATTATATATAAAAAGTTAAAATGTGAAACTTTAATTAAGTAAGAATTTTGTAGCATGAAATATAATTAGAGGGCTAGTTACAAATTAGAATTAGACAATGATTTGGATTATTTTAGAATATATTTTTAGTGATATAAAATTATGGACATTGAAATCCCATTTCCATTTATTATGGTAGGTTGAACCTAACAAGAATTGGTCACAATTTAATTACTTGAAACTCAATAAATGAATTTGCATGCCTAATATTATGACCTACATCTAACTCCTTTTAATTCAACAATGGATCCCACTTAAAAATGACTTCTTCCTTTTCATTTTTCAATCTATCTTTAAAAGGAATTTATTTTCTTTTAAATATTTATCAATATCTTTTCATATAGACTGAATTGTAATTTGTCAAGTTGCAATAGTCGATTTCAACGTCGCCCCTACCTCATTCGACGTGGCACCACAAGTACCATAGTTTCCCGCTCCACTTCAACTTTTGAATCATAAATTAGTCTCGTAATTATTACGAGAATGGATCCTCTGCTGGGCAATTAAATCAACAAATTGTGTTGGGGAGTAAAACGGTAACATACTATTAATATATTTTCTTTTTTCTTTAAGTTTTGACCAAGTCATAATTTTTTACCTACCGTGATAATAAGCTAAAAAGGAGGAATAGTTAAATATACGTTAGCGTTTTACTCTCCAGCACCATTTGTTGATTTTATTGCCCAGCAGAGGATCCGTATCCAATTATTATACTTGTCCACTGAATATGTGCACCATTTTATTTGTATGAATTTTAAAAAATAAAAAATATAAAAATATTGTGAATGTGTAATGAGGTTCACTGATGAATAAAATAATTAGATAGAAAAATAATGATAAAGACGACGATTTTCATAAAAGGAATGTACCTATTTTTTATGGACGGACGAAAAGTAAAATAGTGTTTTTTTCCGGTCTGTTTAAAATAATTTGAGCAGGTCACCAACGATGAATTATATTCTCAACATTTTATATATAATTACTAATATTATAAAATATTATAACATTAGTAAATTCATGTAATAATATAAATAAATACATGCAGTGATCTCATACTATGAAATTGAACTACCCCCAAGTTTGAAAAATAATCTTTTACATTTTTAAAAATGGAAATCATCAATAATTTTAATTCTCACAATATTCTCAAACTTAAATAAAATATCAATACTCTTGAGTTTACACAGTCGGGGGGATTTTTCATGCAGTATTTGTGATTCCGTATTAAACAAGTTTTGTGGGAGGTCATAATAATAATAATAATAATAATAATAATAATAATAATAATAATAAT
>JAPKLY010000323.1:351768-392184 GCA_026898435.1 Prunella vulgaris
AATAATAATAATAATAATAATAATAATAATAATAATAATAATAATAAAAACTAGATACTTTTCTAGTAATATGTACTTTAAATATAAAAAAAATTACTTTTAACAAAATTTTCAAATAAAAGATATAAGTATAATATTTCAATTACAACATGCTACTAATTATTTGAATTTTTTTTTTTAATTTTTTCCTTGGAATAAATACATCATATACAAGTTTTAGTGAATCCTCTACTATAATTAACTCACATTAACAATAAATGTTACTCCATTCGTCCATCGAGAGTATACACATTTTTTTTATTCGTATGTCCACCAAAGCGTGCACATTCTCTTTGTGGAAATCATAGCTTTATTATTGCTCTCACAAATAATTAATTTATTTATAGGTAAACTCAACAATATATTCACAATACTTTTATTTTGTATATATATTCTCTATTTCTATGTTTAATAGTACAATACAAAATGCATACTTTCAAGGGAATGGAGAGAATATAAATTTTTTATATACGTTTATGAATAATGCATTCAACAAATTCTAATACAAAGACTAGGAAATTCAAATCATAGTCTTTTAACAAGGGCATTTTGGTCAAAGCACTGCATTCCATTTAAATCATCGAATTCTTAGATTAATGTTTAAATAAAAAAGTTGTATAAAAGCATAAATATTTCATATAATATCTACAAAATCCAACATGAGACTAAGAAATTCAAGTCATAGTCTTTTAACAAGGGTAGTTTGGTCATAGCACTGCATCCCATTTAAATCATCAAGTTCCTATATTAATGTTTAAATAAAAGAAACTTGCATAAAACAATCCCATCAATAAAACATAATCAATTTTTACAAATATCAATTTATAGTACCTTAAAGATATAAAAAAACCCCTACAAAAATATCACATCTAATTGTAATTTTACCAAAGTACCCCTGCAGATCAATACACTCTTCCCTTCACCCACAAATTAATTTTAATTTCGATCATATAATCAGTGTCTAAACAAAACGGCATCCGTTCCTCCATGATTAAAAAGAGGTCAATGGGTTTACTTGTGAGGGGCAATTCTGACCTTTCGCAAGATATGCCCACAAGTGCAAGCAAAAAACAGCCACTGAAATCCAAAACGCCCAAAAAGCAAAGGTGACCTACATGGGCCGGCTTTTAACTATATTTAGCTGGACAGACAAAAACCACCTTATAATCACCATCGTCCCTATCTGGAGCCTTTGCTCCCACTATATACATACATACAACATTTATACGTATATCTCCATTTTTCACCCACTGTATTTATACATAATTGTCTCTGCAACTCCACATATTTTTATCCACCATTTTTTACTTTACCTCCTTAGAGAGAGAAGAAATTAAAATAAAAAAGATTCCTCAGCTGAAAAGGCAAAAGGAGAGAAAAAAAATATAAATATATATTTACTTCTTTTATTTATTATATAGTTTTCAGAGTGTGAGATAGACAGGCAGATCCCACCGGAAATAAATTAATAAATATATTCACCTCTCCTTCAAATCTCCATAAAACTCACAAAATTTATTTTTTTCACCCCATCTCTTTAATTGCTGATATATAATTTTATTTTTTTCCCATCATCCGGCCCATCTACGCCTGGTAATTGAGCTCAATTCTCTGATCGATGCTCGGCGTTTCCGGCCTCATGGGCAGCTCGGGCGACGGCGCCGCGGCGGCCGACGCCCACGAGAGCGGCGGAGCTAGTGGCGGAAGCAGCGAGGTTGGCGCATCCAGCTCCGTGCCCGGCGCGGAGGAGAGCGAGAGAAGCGGCGGCGGAGGAAACCGGTGGCCGAGGCAAGAGACTTTGGCCTTACTCAGAATTCGCTCTGATATGGATGTTGCTTTTAGAGACTCCAGCCTCAAGGGGCCATTATGGGAAGAGGTTTCCAGGTAATTGTTTTTTATTTATTTTAATTATCATCATCAATTTTTTGCAGCACAGAATTAATCCAGCTTGAATTTGCTGTAAATTAATTTAAAGAAAAAAAGGGTGCTGATTAAATCTCTGTAGCGTATTTTTTTTAATTGAATTATTGCTTTTGATTAAAAGGCTCTTTCTCTTTCAGTTCATTTCACAAGAATTTCAGCATCTTTTGTGGAATTTTGTGCTCCGGGTTTTCTCCCGTTTTGTTTTTGCCTAATAATACCAAAAAAATATCTAAAATTTCATCACCTACTGATCTTATTTAATTAGCTTAGTTAACTCTTTTTTTTTTTTTTTTTCAATTTGATTTTCGATCATATATACGTACGTACGTATGTATTCTTTAAAAGATTGAATCCATTTTGGGCATGGTGAAAAAAGTCGTCCGAATAATTCTTTCCTTGTTTCGTGACATAGTAATGGTTGTTTCTATCACTGCTGTTAATTCCCAGCTTTTTTTTTTTTTTTTTTTCTTATCATATGTGTTTATCGCTACTATACATGTATGATTTGGTTTTATTGAAGAAAGTTAATTAATAAAAAAATCCGCCGACTTCCATCAGGAAATTGGGGGAGCTTGGATTTCATCGCAGCGCCAAGAAATGCAAAGAGAAATTCGAAAACGTTTATAAGTACCACAAGAGAACCAAAGATGGCCGGGCATCTAAATCCGACGGCAAGACCTATCGATTTTTCGATCAATTACAGGCCTTGGAGAACACTCCTCCGCCCTCCTTCACCCCTCCCCCTCCCCCTCCGCCGCCGCGCCAAATGGCGGCGCCCCCAATGCCGGTGGTGACCGCCGCCCAGCACGTGCCAGCCACTAGTCCTAATCCGTTGAGCGTAGTCCTCCCCACGCAAACCCCCAATATTAGTCCAATTAGTGCTCCCCCTTTCCAACCGCCGCCGGCACAGGCGATTAATGCTCTGGTGGTGCCGCAGCCGCAGCCGCGGGCGAATTCGACGACGAGCTCGTCTTCGACTTCGTCTGACGAGGACATACAGATGCGGAGGGGGAAGAAGAGGAAGTGGAAGGATTTCTTCCATGGATTGATGAAGGATGTGATTAGTAAACAGGAGGAATTGCAGAGGAAGTTTCTGGATACTTTGGAGAAAAGGGAGCGCGATCGGACGGCCAGGGAGGAAGCTTGGCGGGTTCAGGAGACGGCCAGGATGAACCGCGAGCACGACCTTTTGGCCCAAGAGAGATCCATCGCCGCCGCCAAAGACGCCGCTGTGATCGCCTTCCTGCAGAAGGTCACCGAGCAAAAAGATTTGCAAATCCCAATTCGTAATAATACGCCGCCGCCGCCGCCACAGCCGGCGGCGGCGCGGGAGATTCCTCAGCCGCAGAGGAAGCCGACTCCGCCTCCGCCGCCGCCACCTCCACAGCAGGCGCTGACTGCTGTCCCATCGCCACCGCCGGCGAAAGCGGATAATGGCGGAGAAAATTCAATCGGGGGAAGCTCGTCGCGGTGGCCGAAGGCGGAGGTGCAAGCTCTGATTAATCTGAGGACGAGTCTTGATATGAAGTATCAGGAGAACGGACCGAAGGGCCCGCTGTGGGAGGAGATATCGGCGGCGATGGGGAAAATAGGGTACAATCGGAGCTCGAAGCGGTGCAAAGAGAAATGGGAGAACATCAACAAATATTTCAAAAAAGTGAAGGAGAGCAACAAGAAGAGGCCCGAGGATTCGAAAACGTGTCCGTATTTCCATCAGCTGGACGCTATATACAAAGAGAGGAGTAAGCACGATGTGGGTGCATTCACTCAAGGATATGATCACACCCAAATGGCCCCGATTATGGCCCGGCCCGAGCAGCAGTGGCCCCTTCCCAATCAGGATCACGGAAACGAGAGCGAGAATAATGATGATGATTATGACGACGATGATGACGAAGATGAAGGAGGGGGGTATGAGATAGTCACCAATAAACAGCCATCTTCCACGACCAACGCGGCGGAGTGAGGTGCTGGTGGTGCGGCGGAGTTAGAGAGAGAAAGAAAGAAAGAAATTAATTGTCAGTGGTTAAAAATGAAGAGAGAGAGAGAGAGAGGCGCTGAATTTTTTTGAAACGTTGGAAAAGTCACGTGGGGAGGCACGGCGGCGGTGGAGGTGGGGTGGGGGTGTTTTTGTAAGATTATAAAAAATGTTTTTCTTCATAATTTATTTATTTATTATTTTGGAAATAAATAAATAAATTGCGGAAGGGGGGGTGAAATAGAGAGGTATTCAATCCAAAGAAACTAATAAGGAGACAGTATTTAATTAGTATTTTCTTATTCTTTTGGAGTTTAATTATATATGTGAGAGTGTAAATGTCAAAGATTGTTGATTTTTATATTTGTTTGTCGACTTTGTCACGGCTTGTCAATGTTAGGCTTGCTTGTCATATTTCCTTTCTATTTGCCCTTTAAGTTAAGGTCATGTTAAACTTGTGGGGATAACTAATTAATAATTGATTATACAAGACACAAACCCTAATCTTAAGCAACGTATATATATTGTGTTGCGTACACAAAATAAAAAAGGCATCATTTATATATATGACTGATGTATTCTGAAATTGTTCCATGTTAGTTATCTATATATAATGTTGATTCTTTATATTTTATACATCACTAAATTTCAGGGGTTGGGGTGGCAAAGAATCTAACAAACTTTTAAAAAAATAAAATTTAATTGGGTAGATTGTAATTAATCCAAACTTTATCTTAACCTCTCAATTATAATTAATTAGCAGTTATATTTAAATCGGGCTTCGGATCGATTCTTTGTTTTCGTATATATAGATATGATATTGTCTGTTTTGGATCGAACCCGCATGGATTAAATAATTTTTGGGCTTCTTCCAAAATATCTCATATCAATGGAGATATTTGCCTCAACAAATATAAAATTTAATTGGGTAGATTGTAATTAATCCAAACTTTATCTTAACCTCTCAATTATAATTAATTAGCAGTTATATTTAAGCCCATGATCATCCCCTATTATTTTGATGTGGAACATTGTCTAGTACCCCAATAATCATTCCCTCAACAAAGTCCACGAAGCCTCCGCTCGAATGACCTACTCTATTTAGATCAATCCTGCCTTTTTTCATTTGACACTTGGAGAACTCTACATCGATTTTTTTGGGATCATAGCTTGATACCAGTGTTATCGTCCCGAACGGACCCCATCTCCGTATTAATATGATATTGTTCGCTTTGGTCCTAGCTCGTACGAATTTATTTTTAGACTTTTCTAAAAAATCTCATACCAATTATAGAGATATTTGATCATCCTTATCAAATTCATTATCCTCCCGTATTATTTAGATGCGATTGTTTGATACTCTAACACAAACTATTAAGCTATTCTATTATTTTTTTTGTAAAAATCATAACTTAATTAGTTGCTCTTAATTGGGAGGAGTTTGTGTCCATAATCTAATATTTTCTCATTCCTAAATGTCTAGAAAGTGAACACTTGAAATAAAGCAAATATAAATGTCCATAAATATAAAAAAAAAAGTGTCCATAAACACATTGGTGATATTGATACAATAACGGAAGCTCATTATTCAAAATAGTTTTTGAGCTCTACACAATTAGCATGCTAGTAAAAGCCAGGTTTGTGAATTCATGCATCAAGTATATATCAATGAGCATGCTTTGTGAACATGCATGCTGGCAACTGATGGTTCATTTGGTTCAATAAATAAGATAAATAATTTAAAATAGATTAAACAAGATTATAATTTAGAGATTATTATTAATTAGGAGTTAAATAGTATATTTGGATTAATAAATTAAGATAATTAGTAGTGTAAGATAATTTCATTTTGATTGTTTGGATTGTAAGATTAATAATAAAAACATATGCAATTGACAATTTTGCCCTCTATATCATAAATAAAAATAAATTCTCATTTTCAATATAAGAGAAGTATTTTAGTGAATATAAAAATAATGAATTATTATCATACATTTTCTCTAAGATAATATTATCTTCATTCATAAGATAATTAAATTTTAGTTTTGAGTTTTTATTAATCTTGAACTTTGGTCCATTAAACCAAACATCAAATTAGATAAGATAATTTAATTTATCTTAGTTTATCTAACAAATCAAATGAAGCCTAAATGTCGTTAACCAGATAAACAAATTTTAAAATTATAAAAGTGTTATAATTATTTACAAATTCTGATATCTAAAGTGAAGTAAGTTCTCTCTATATATAAGTAAAAAAAATCCACGAACACAATTCCGAAACACATCAAACCAAAAATTACACGAACACAACAATTGATTAATATTCTCCAAACTCTTAGGATTCATTTGTTTTAATGGATAAGATAAAGGGTCACTTACTACCAAGACCCATTTATTTAACTAAACTATAGTAGAGGACTTTCACCTTTTTCCTTACATTAAGAGCCAAAATAGAAATCAAACGAGGAACAGGCGTAGGCTACCCCTGTGTTAGATAAGTGTACATCGGCTACTGTTTACTTATATGTATACTTGTGAGTAAACGAGTGTACTATAGTTCATATAAGTGTACATCGGCTACTGTTTGGGCATTTAATACACTGACAAAAATGTACAATTGATGTGACGTGTGTCACTGTTCACGTCACATTGTGTACTGCGCCCATCAGCGATACTCGTCGAGCGATAATATTTTCGGCGATGTGTACCATTGATTGTGCGTATGTACCATTGAACAAATTGGTGTACTATTGCTTCTGTACCATAATGATTCGTAATGTACTATAGCATTGATTATTGTACTATTGTGTCTTTTTTCCGGCAACATAAATTTACATAATTTTCCAGTCATAATATTTCCGGCCAACTGAAAACAAAGATGAGTCGAGTTTCAATTAATTCACCTTTAATCCAACACATCGGGATACCAAACAAAGTCGAAAAGAAATTTTTTAACACTTGTCAACTATCAAAAACAAGAAACGAAAGTTCCCAAAATCAAACACTTTCCATTCCAAAACACCCAGCTAACCCATCAGGGGTACAAAAACCAAAATCCAGAAATAAGAAAAAGGATAAACAGATAAAATAAAGCGATAAATTCAATAAATGAAGCTGATAGCAGATCAACTAAAGAAACATAAATAAATAAATAAATAAATATAGAGACATACGTGGCTTGCTTCTTAACCACAATTAATCACCACTCACAACTACCTTGTTTGACCGAAAATGAATGAAAAATAGGACAGAGAGTAGTCTTGAGACTGATGTCCAATTTGTTCTCCATTAAAGCTGTGAAGAAGCTCACTCATGGCCTCCATCTCCTGCTCGCCGGAATCCACGCTCGATGCCTGAAATTGCAACAACTATTTCACTCATAGAAGCCCAGACGCTGCAGTATTTCTCGCCGTAAGAACCAGAGCGCAGTCCCTGTTTGCCCACCTGAAAATCACGTCGGCCATCATCGTCGTGTATAGGTTCGCCGTCCGCCCCACCTCCTCTGTCTGCCGTCTCCCCCTTCATCTGTTCGCGTAGACGTCGCCGTTTGGGGCTTGCCATCGTCCGCCGTCGCACCCTCTCCAGATCGAAGCTCGCTGTTGGCCGCTATCGCACACCCTCCTGCACTTGCTCTCATCGCAACTTTCGCTCGTTCCCAGCGTGTCGGAAATCGCGACGGCCAACACCAGAATCGAAAACACGCCTACTGCCGCTGCCAGACTCCAACGCGTGACCTCCACCTCTCCTCTGTCACTGCAAACATTCGCTCAGCCGCTCCTTTCGTCTCCTTCTTCACCAATGTACAGTGCTCTTTCTCTCTCCAAATTTGTTTGAAAATATTTTGCGTGTAATGTTTATCAATGTAGGGGTAGATAAGAGGATTGGAATGATGGAGCCCTACATGTAGGATGTGTAGATACAATCATTACTTTTGAGGGGTATAATGGGAATAGAAATGGCCCCAAATGGTATTAAGCAATAGTGTAGGCCTAATTTGGGTTTCGGTAGGAAAAAATGGCTATAGATGTAATTTTCTCTAAGGACTCATTTGATTCGTAAGATAAAAGTATCTATCCGTAAAAAACATGCATGTTTTTTACGGATAAATACTTTTATCTTACGAACTAAATGAGCCCTAAGATAAATAAGTCAAGATAGATTAGACAAGATTATAATCTAGAGATTATTATCTAGGAGTTAAATAATATATTTGGATTGATAGATTAAAATAATTAGTAATGTAAGATAATTTCATTTTGAATGTTTGGATTGTAAGATTAATAATAAAAACGTATGCAATTGACAAATTTGCCCTTTATATCATAAACAAAAATAAAGTGAATTATGATTCTCCTTTTCAATATAAGGGGAGTACTTTAGTAAAAATAAAAATAATTGATTATTATCATACTTCTACCCCAAGATAATATTATATTTCATTCATAAGATAATTGAAATTTTATTTTGGGTTTTTATTAATCTTGGGTATTTGTCCATTAAACCAAACATCAAATTAGATAAGATAATTTAATTTATTTTAGCTTATCTTACTAATCAAATGAGTCCTTAGTTACACAATGAACAAATAATATCCATCTACCTTTATTCCCCTCTTTTGCGAGAGAGAGAGATTTCTTTCCTTTTTTTTTTTTTAATTCAAATAGCTAAAAAATAAAATTTTCACTGCATAAAGAATTGGTACTATTGAATGTATTTAATTCAAACATGGAATTAATTAAGCGGTTGTCAGCAACATATTAATAAAGGATGCATTAATTATAAGATGCTCCAAAAAGGATGGTGAAATAATTTTAAAGCAATTCGCAGTATCTCTCAGTGGTTACCAACATATAACAATTGCTTCTCAAATGTACTAATTATATATAATCAAATCATATATATATATATATATATATTATATATCGTACGTACCCACAATCAAACATTTGCCATGTGAAATGTCTGATCTCGATCGGTTTTTTACTTGGATCAATTAATATTTTACCTTGTATATATTTTCAAATTAAATTCCATGGAAGGAATTTAAAAAAATGTTTGCAATTAGTTTCACATTTTTTGAAGATCTCAATATTATATTTTACAAAAAAAAAAAAAAACTCACTAACACTATAAAAAATGATTTTGACAAAGTTTTGTAATGAAAATAGTTCATGATAAGCTTATCAGAAATCAGTTTTAAAGTATCAAATATTGAATCAGGTGTATCAAAAATCTCATCACGTGTATCAAATTGCTAAGATCAATTAAACTATATATTATATTGATATCAACTTTTGATACACCTGATACATATTTTGATACACTTGACCAAATATTTAATACTTTAAAATGATTTCATGATAAACTTATAAAATATTTTTATACCATACCTACTCAATGGTTTTAGTTAAACAATTCTGTTATTATAGTTCTTTAGCAAAAAAATTTAATAATAGGATTCTTTCATTAAAGATTGTTTCTTGTCATTAAAAAATTTTAGTTATAGAAAGCTATAATAGCATGATATGATAAGATTGTTGTTACCAAGAATCCATTTCTCTTTGTGTAATAATAGAAAGACACATTTTGAGATTTACAAACACCAATAATTCTTTAATTTATATATAAACATGAATAAGATTCAAGTGATCTAACTATTTTATTTATATATTTGTATAATTTATTGATCTCAAGCTTGACATTAATTTTTGTTTTATCAGGGAAAAAAATCTTTGTTAAGTGTCTGTACGAAATAAAGTTTAAGTAACTTTTAACAAAATCTGAATGAAACATTGATTATAATTTAGTATAGTTAATTTTCAGCATTAACTATATTTGAAATTATATTTTGATGCTTACAAAAATTAAATCAAGCTATGAGAAGTGATATATTGAGAATGGATTCTTTTAAAATAGGGTGATTTACACATAGGTTAAAAAAAGTCACTATATTTATAAATATGTTCAAAATATTAACACAGAAGTAACTTTTTTTTTTCTGCATAGCACATTTTGTTTTCTGCACAACACCTATTTGTAAATATAGTAAATTTTTTAAACTTATATGTAAATCACCTTTAAAATAGAATGCATAAAAAAAAAAAGCTTAAAATATGCATATTTATTTGTTTGAATTTTATTATAAAATTAAGTAAAAAAATTGACCTCATATTTATTTATAAATTTAAATTTTTAGATGAGATGAAATTTTTTCAATGAATATTTTCAGTTTTAAGAAATATTGTAAATCAATTTATAAATATAGTCACTTTTTTAAATCAATATATAAATAAAAAAAAAAACAAATGCATGGAAACATTCTTTGAAATATGATCGCGTAGTCTCAAAGAGATTTAATAAATTGATTATAACATATATCCTTTTCGTGATAATGAATCGTTTTCAAGCTTTCTTAATTGAAAGCTGGTTCTTTTAATGGAAAAAAAAAAACTTCAATACGAGTATTTATAAACTAAAATCTTGATATAAAATGTTATGAATATTAATTTATTTATAAAAATAATAATATGAATTTCATACTGTAAATAAATTTTATAGAAAATAACTATATATAAAAGGAATGTCGTTGTAGTCCTTTCTAAAATTCATATTTTTTCCATTACATTAAATATATTTTGGAATTTAATAAAAAAAGTTGTCTTATCTTATAGACATAATTTTATTATATAATATATCATCAATTTAAAAAATATCATAGACGCCATGACTTGTCACAGTCTATCTATTTATAAATGACCCTACACTCATAAATTAAGATTTCAAAAGTAAAAATATGCATATATGCGTATTTTTAAACCCATTAATTCAATGGTATGTGTATATTTATTATGTATGTCGAAGTATATTATAAATCAAATTTATTTGCAATTTTTATCAAAATATTTTATTTTAAAAAATATAAATTAATTTGGTAGTAATAACATATAATAAAAGTAACTAACTATATTTTCAATTGTACAACTTATATATACATTTGTACACAAAAATCGTCTATAAATAAAATTTATAATATAAAATTAATATTATTTGATATATTTATTAATATCGTTACATGCCTCTATTGATATTATTATATTGCAGATTGAAATTACAATATAAAATGGACATATCAATAAATACATTTGATAATATTAATTAATATATTATATGATAAATTTATGCTATTAACAAAATTAAATTAAAAGCCCTTTTCATATCCATAACTTTATCATGCCCTCGGAATAAAAATGAATTATTTAGAAATATAGATTATGTGTTATGCACACAAGTCCATTTCGTTTGACTTTGTAAATGCCACAATATTCTTTGGAATTTTATTTGGAAGATTAAGATGATGCTCAAACCCATTTGTGGGCCCACTTGTTGAGTGGTCAAGATCTGTTGAAAATAAAAGGGGATTAGATATTTCGTTTAAATGATAAACCCATTAAAGGATATATATGCAAGTGACATGTAATGTCATGTTACCATCACATTCAAGTATACCTACAAAATAACTTTTTTTTATAAATAATTTAAACTACAACGAGTTACATACAAGTTGAGAATTCATATTTAGGTGGATTAAGATTTAAGACTTTGCAAACATAAACATAGGATCTGAGGATTTAAAATTAGAATTTTAAATTTCTTTTCTCGATTCATACCTAAAAATATCTGCATAACTATTATTATATTATATTAATTTAAAATAAAATAAAATTCCACCTTATTTAAGTTCAAAAACAAACTCATACTTATATTATCCATCAAAATTTTTAAATTTTAAGATTTAAAAGTCATAATTTCTCCCTCGTATCTAAATCTTATAAAAAAAAAAAACATGTCATAAGTAGAGTTGTCAAATGGATCGGGTCGGACCGAGGCTAGTTCTCTTCGGGCCACATATTTTCAAGTCTGTTTTGGCCCAAAGCGGGCCAACGGGCTACCGGGCCAAACCAGCCCAATTTTTTTTCATAAATTTTAATATATCAACATTATATTTGATTTCTATATTTATCTTACTAATTGGTAACTTTGTATACAAATACAACTCAAATAGTAATAAAATTTTATTTAATTTATCAAAAATAATTTAATAATTAAAAAAAAACTCAAATTTCTATATAATATTTAAACAACTATAATTCAGTAAACCTTAATAATCTGTAATACACAAAAATAAAATCAAACAACAATTTTCTAACAATCCTTTATAAGCACACATTCATAAAAATAAAAATTAAACAACTAATTCAACACCCTTCTAATAAAATTACATTATCAAGATTCTAAACAAAGTATTGTCAATATTATCTAATTAACATTTTTAATAATACATATTTTTTTTATTTAAAATATCTTTTGAGAAGGTTTCAATGAAAATGCACATATTAAATATTTAAAAGATTATAAAATAGAAAAAAATTAAAATAAAAATAGTATAACTCATAAGAATATACTCATATAGTAAAATTTATGAGAGAAGTATTATTACTTAAAAAATAAATTAAAAAAAACACCTTCCGGGCCGGTTCATAAAACCTGGGCCGTGTCCAAGTGGCCCGCCGGGCCAACCGGGCCGGGCCAAATAGGCCCGATTTTTTTTGGGCTTATAATTTTTAGACCCGTCCTGTCCATAAAATTGGATTTTTCGGGTCGGGCCCGTTTTGACATCTCTAGTCATAAGCAACTCTAATGTAATTTTACAAGCTATTAGCGGAAAAACAATGCAATAGAGAGATTGAATAAAGTTCTACTAACCCACTATAAATTGCTCATTTTTTTATTTTCGTCAGTTTCATTATATATTGCCCATTTGTCTTTTTACCTTTTTAGGAAACTACTATTCACTTTTTTATTATTATTTTTAATATTTTTTACACTATTCCCATTACTTTTTCAATTCTTTTATCACATCACATGTACTGTATTACTCCCTCCGTCCAGAGGTGTTTTCACCTTTGGGATGACACACTTTTAAAGAAAAGTAGTGTGTTGTGTAAAGTTATATTATTAAAATAATGAGATTAGTTGGATTGTGAGGATAAAGTTAAAGTGGTGACACACTTTTAAAGAAAAGTAGTGTGTTGTGTAAAGTTATATTATTCAAATAATGAGATTAATTGGATTGTAAGGATAAAGTTAAAGTAATAGTTTCCATTTATAGGGTGTGAAAATAATTGTGGGACGGACGGAAAAGGAAAGTGTGAAAACAATTATGGGACGGAGGGAGTAATATTTTTATACACTTCTTAATACTCGTGCCCAAAAGATATGAGCGACTTATAAGGGGACGGAGGGAGTATAATTTTTATATGATATACATTTGATGATTTTCCATTGATTTTTTTAAAATAGTCAGGAGCTCAAAAAATTAGTTGAATTATACAAGGGGGGTGTATTCGTTTGGGATTTCGTAGGATTTTAAAGGATTTTTCTTCTTATAAAATAGTCTGCTGGTATTCAATCAGATTTTTAAAAGATTTAAAAACAATCCACTAGTATTCAATCAGGATTTTAAAAGACTTAAAAACAATCCACTGGTATTCAATCAGGATTTTAAAAGACTTAAAAACAATCCACTGACATTAAAAAATATAAGGATTTTAAAGGATTGTTGGGTTTGATGGATTTTGATGGACTTTTTAGTGTATTTTATAAATACCAACAATCCCATCAAAACCCCTAGGATTTCGGTGGACTTTTTTTAATTAATGACTTTATTTATCCTCAAATTGATTTATATATGATTTTTTATTTTTAAGACCAAAAATATTTTTAACCTTATAATTTTATCCCTGCATTTATATTTAATTCTATGGTTATTTTTATTAGTCATGACTCATAATACAAATATCAACGATAAAATAATTATAGTGACAAGGGCTAATATAATATTATATAAATACATATATATTAGAATAAAAAAAATTATTATAATTAATTCATTAAATATATATGTATATATATATATATACATATTGGTTCATTTAAAAAATTTAATATCAGCAAAATAATATTGTTCATCCTAACTTATACACAAGATAAATATTTATTTTTTATATTAGTATTACTATAATACTAATATTATATATTGCATATATTATTAGATAATATTTTTCTATTGACAGTATTTTTTTGCAGAATTTGAGTTTTGTTATTTTTTACTTTGGTTGCTTTGATTATTCAATTTCGATACTTTTTAACATACACATCTATATACGTGTATATCGTGTATATATATATATATTAAGTAGAAATTAATATATGATAATATAATTCTAATAAAATTACACATTAATTAAGGTAGAAATTTTTTATTAGAATGGTTTGGGCCAAATTTTTGCCTATATACTGTGCCAAAAGTCATGTAATAAAACAAAAAAGCTCATGCTATCATTGGTAAAAGGAAAATATAATAGAAAAAAAAAGTAATTTTCATGCATACAAAATTGCAAACCCTACTCTTTAAATTTTGATTAGAAGTTCATGTACGTTCTGTTCTGAGTGGGTGAGAGGGTTCAGCTTATGATTCCAAACTACTAAATGATGCTATAAAAAGAGCAAGACGACATGATGATAATACTTGTAGGACTAATGTAGCTATAGATATGTGGAGGAATGTTATTTAGGAGGACATAATATTATGATTCTTTTTTGTTTGTCTTTGATTTTTTTTTTAAATTCGAAGGTATGAAAAAATTTTGAATTCATATCATATGACACAAATCAATGAAATTCTGTAAAGTCTACAAAGTCCTACAGAATCCATTAAAATCCTGATTTTAAAAGTCTTACAAAATCCTGCAAAATCTTAAAAGTCATCAAAATCCTTTAAAATCCAACATGATTTTTTTCAGCTAAAAAAATCTTTTAAAATCCTAATCCAATACACCCCTAAAATTGTGTTTGGAAGGAGAGATTTTAAGCTATGTATCAAGTTTACAATCTAAATATATTTCAAATACTTAATTTTAATTCTAATTTAAAATAAGTGGAAATGAAATTTAAATACACAGCGAACTCATAAATTTATAAATCATTTATTTTTAAATTTCAAAAAACTATATCCAAATATAAAAGTCAATATCAAGAATTCTGATGAGTGTTTAGTGATACGTCCAATAAACTCATCAGGTGAATCAATCTGCGTTTCCTTCTTTTCATATCTGACTTTTCCTGGTGAGGTGAATTCTAACGGTATACATTCAATTTGGACGCTTGTAATCACAGACCTGCAAATGTCACCTTATTTCACAAGGCATCTTTTTTTTTTTTTTTTTTTTTTCAAGTTTATGATAATCTTTTTTGTATTTGGATTAACACTTTTTCTTATTTTGTTGTGGAATGCTACGAAGTTTTAAACAGGTATAATAATTTCAATTAAAGAAAAAGCCAATTATATATAAATATGGAAAAAATATAAAATGATTCAAAAATAATACTCCCTCCGTCCCAAATCAATTGCATCAATTTGCACCCATGAGAGTGCACATGGTTTAAGAAAAATATATATTTTAAATAAAATAGTGGTACATGAGTAAATATATAAAAAGTTTTGTGAGTGACTGAGTGTGCACACAAATCGATATTTTTCTTTTAAGTGGTGTGCAAATTAGTTTGAGACAATTCAAAATAGAAAGTGTGCAAATTAATTTGGGACGGAAGTAGTATTAATTAAATATTTAAAATCAACTAGTCACTTTTGTGAATGTAAATGCCCCTCAAATATGTTCTTCCTTGTAGATGTTATACAACCAAATTTCATAAGGTATATGTGAACATATATATGTATATAGTTTTTGAGGTATATATACACATTTTCAAGTATTATAAATAAAAATGTGTTACTATGGTTTTTTTTTTTTTTTTTTAAGTTACTAAGTTAACTTTAAAAGTCGTACTATGTGAGAAATGTGTAACCACACAAATATCTGTACAATATGCAAAGAAAATACCTACCTCAAAGACGATGAACAAAAATACAAAGAAAATGTAACAATTTGAAAAAAAAAAAAAATCAATTCAAATTAGGATACTGGACAAATCTAAAGCTCTAATACCATGAACAGATTCCACCTCATCCAAAAATCTAAACTTTTAGAAAAATGCGAAATGAACACATTTATTTAATTTTCTTAACAAAAATAATTTAGAAAGCACAAGGAAGTAAAAACAATCATGAAAGTTTTTGGAAAATTAAAGCAGAAAATATAGAGCAGGATAGTATTAAGTTGATTTTATATTTGTAAAATATTAATTTGAGTTATTGTTGATAACATATAGATACAGTCGTTCAATTTTCAATTTCAACTTTTAAAATTAAATTCTATGTTATTTTATCTTTTTGATTAAATTCAATTATATTTATGATTATACGGATCTGAATAGTGAATACTGATGCATTGGGTCGGGTCCTGCATAAACCATGTGATTTCAAAAGAGAAATTTTGGCCTTCTATCGATTCAAAAGACACCCATTATTTCTTATTTTTGGCACATTAATTATCTTGACTTTGACGAGCTTAAATTTAATTTTAAAAACTCATTCTTCAGAAAAAAAAAAAAAGAGAATATATATATTGGGTTACAAATATTTGGATAAATGTAAATATTCAAATTAGGTTGATTAATGAATATTCAACTGTGTTTTAATAAGCAGTAACAATAACGAAGTTGAATATATACTATAAAAGGACAGCGGGAATTAATTAATTAAAATAATTTCGATTTACATATCAATATACATTATTGTTCACTACAAAAATATAAAGAATGCTTACAAATTTTTTTAATATGACATTATTTTTTAAATAATGGATGATGCCTATGACTTTGCCTAATGCCTACAATCATGTGCTTTCATTCTCAAATTATCTATTATAAATAAATTCACCTTTAAAAATTAATTTTTGTAGTCAATTTTTATGTAGGTAATTTTAAGAATTAAATTTTTTAATGAAAGTTTTGTGGGCAAAATAGCAGGCAATCCCCATATTATTTAAAGACGAAATTTTTCACTAGAAATTCAGTACACAATTTTTTTTTCTTAGACCAGATGTTATGATTTTTTTCTCATTCTCTATTGAATTTTAATTTTGATTATATTTACTAATTAGCATTGTGTATACAATTCGATATATCATTGTATATTTGACATACATTTAAAATAATATCCTATAAAAAATTGCACAAATAGAAATAATCCTTTTTTTTTTTTACCATAAGACATCTAATTTAAAGATAATATGATTGAAGTTTTGAACATATAAATTGAAAGCATGGACTAATTAAAAATCATATTTTCCATTTTATTTTATACCACAAGAAATATTTATAGATATCATATTTATTTTATACTATGGTATTAATAAATAAGTATAATGATACTAATAAGTAAATTTTGTGGTATTAATAAATACATCTTGTATTTTTATGGTATAAGTTTTATATTATGAATATTTTTTTTTTTTGAGTATCTCTCATTTCTTTCTTTTCTCCTACTTACATATCTGTGATATTCATTCTATCAAATTTTTATACTTTAATTTTGATAATAAATTAAACAATATGCCACATGAGGTCTTAAATTTGCGGGTGGTTATTGATGGTTTTATCTTTCACATCTTATACTGATTTTTTTAACGTGAAATAATAATTAAATATATTTAAAATTTTATGTCCATAATATTGTATAAAAATTGAATAAATTTTCTGATGTCAGGATCTAATCGGTTACCAAGTGGACACGTTGAAGGCCATGGTTCTACTTGGAAAAAAAAAAAAAAAGAGACAGGGCCCAGCCCATTGTTACACTTGAAGAAGTTCTGTAGTATACGAAATGACCCACCTAAATTATTTTTCACTTTTTTTATACCATAAATTTTTTATTTAAAAACAATCTGCACTCACACACTATTTTTTATTTTTCACTTTTTTTTCGTAAAATTTAGGCACTATAATACCCCAATTTTTCCTTTTTTATCTATTATTTTTAATGGAAAAATTACAAGAAGGGACTTTCATACGTGTCTAAACACAATAGAACAAAAATAATAATTAATGATTAGTGTGAGTTGAGTTAATTAAGTAATTATATTAAAATAAAGTCAAAATGTCTTATACATAGTATATATATCTGCATAAAATCGAATGTATTACGTTGAATATTCGTAAAATTAATTTTAACATTTGAAATTGTTATATCATAATTTAAGGTGTATTAGTGATAAATTAAAGATTAACTGCATACTAGTGCTAAATATATAGTTATAACTCAAATAGGTATATAGGAAAATTTTAGTTTCAATTAGGTGTAATACTAAAACAAATAGGTGCAAAAAGTTCTTCATAATTACAAATTTGTCATTCTGATCAAATTCATAAATGTGTATTGTTCACTTCTCTATCCTTTTTCTCTCTCACACTCAGACAAAAAAACATTTTTTCAAATTCTCATCAGATTAAATCATTTCAACTTTAATTGAAAAACGTTCACACCAAATAAGAACATGCATACACACACATTTAGAGTGGTGATTCGGTCGGTTTGATAAATTGCACCGAATCGAAACAACCGAATTTATTTTTAATATGGACCGAACCAAACTGAATTATGATTTGAACCGAATTGGATCGAACCGAATTATTTTGATTCGGTCTATTCAGTCCAAATAATTTTAAAATAAAAAATTATATTTCATCAAAATAAATATTATACAACATACTATCATTAGATTTATTTCAATACCAAAAAATTAAAGAGAATAATATATATTTAATCAATATTTAAATAAATACAATTAAGTTTAATAAAGTTCATCAAAATTCAAAGTTTTACACAATATTAATTTAATAAAGTTCAACACAATTCAGTGTTTAACACAACATTAATTTTATATATATATAATATAATTAATATATTATTTTTTAAATTAAAATTCGGTCCATTCGGTTCTGATAATCCAAAATCGGACCGAATCGAATAGACCGAATTTTTAAAAATTTAGGATCGAGAACCGAACCGAATGGATCGAATTTTTTCGGTTCGGTTCGGATTTTTTTTTTCGGTTTTTTGGTTCGCATCAAATTTCCCTCCACATCTACGCCCTCTAAAACTTTTCTGAGCAGTAGCATATGCTTCTGGCACTGCTTGTAAGCCAACTGGTCTTGTGTTATGATTTTTCATAAGCAACTGGTTGTGTTTTTCTGCAACTAAGTGTGCAGATATCAACTCAGAGTAGGAGATATAGTTTTTGGTCCTGTACTGCTGCTGGAGTACAAGATTATTTGCGTGAAAGGTGGATAAAGTCTTTTGAAGTAACTCTTTTTCAGTGATTGTCTGTTGACATAGTTTTAACTGAGATACGATGCGATGTAGGGCAGAATTGTACTCCGTGACAGATTTAGAATCTTAAAAACTGAGGTTTAGCCAATCATATTGGGCTTGAGGAAGGATCACATTAGTTTGTTGTTGGAAACGATCATGTAGGGATGTCCATAATATACTGTAATCCTTTTTAGTGAGGTATTCGTTTTTCAGGTCTTGGTTGAGATGATGTCTAAGAAAAATCAGAGCTCGTGTCTTCTCGGTAGGTGTGGATTCAGAATCTTGTATTATGGTGTCGCTCAAATCATTCGAGGTTAGGTGGATTTCAATATCAAGGACCTATGTCAAAAAGTTATGGCCATCAAGTGCCAATTCAGCAAATTGTCGCTTAGTGATATCAGACATGTTTTGCTACAAAAATAATAGAAAAAAATTTATTAGCAAGATCACACTAATAAAATTAGTGGTTTGTAGCATATGTGATATCTAGGCCCAAAATTAATTATTAAGCAGGCAAAAAAAATTGGATCAAATAATTTGGAGATATTAATTGAGCTTTTAATAAATATTTATTACTAATCTATGACCTTTATTAATGAGCTTCAGACACAAAACACGGCAAAACAAAACTACCTATTTAATTACAAATTAGCCCATAATATTTATTAACGGGCTTTAGGCCCAAAATATTTATTAATGGGCTTTAGGCCCAAAATTTATTAATCCATTAGAGACAAACTCTGTTAATACAGAAAGGCCCATACTATATACTCCTTCATACTTATTAGATACATACTTTTTAATGCATATATTTTATTTTTGCTACATTTATATCGAGAAATTAATTGAATTTCGACAGATATTTACTGATAAAATATTTTTGAGATTTTTCTAAATACATATTTTACATATTTTTATTGAAATATCGAGTAAATTTTGACAAAGATATATAAAAAATAAAATAAATATATTTTAGACGGGGTATCTAATAATGCTGGAGCTGTATATAGTTGGACTCATACAGAAAAAAGACAAGCCCAATCAAAAAATAAAAGCGGCCAAAAATTATAAAATGCCAATTTAAAATAAAACCAAAATGGTTATGACCGTTCCGTCAAAAAAAAAAAAATGGTTATGACTGTGTAAAGAAAATCTCAAGAGTTGGTCAAGAGATATTAAGTCAAGATTTATTAGTTTTTAGCCCAAAAAGAATTCGGAAATCGTTTCGCGCAGCTGTTCATCGTCGCCGTCGCTGGTTCGCCGTTGACGGCGCGCGTCGCGCAATCGCCGTCCGCCGCTGCGCGATCAGAGGCCGTCGTAGCTGTTCGCGGGTAGGTTTTTCAGATTCAGGGAACAGGGGTTTTCTGGGTTTCAAAATCGGTATTGATTTGGTTTGCAGAAACGATTTTGGTTCTTGGGTGTTGGAAAAATCGAAGCACAGAAAAAAAGACGCTGGGTTTTGATTTTGGTATACTGGGGTTTCTATTTGTAAAATAACGGGAATTGGGAGATTTTCTGCTAAACCCAATCTTATAATCAGGGTGAGATAAAGGTGTGAATGGGAGTTGAGAAATGGTTTTTTTTTTCTGAAAACGAAACTGTGGGAATTAGATAATCGCTTAAATCCAAAAATATCTGATTGAGTCCTAAATCCGTTGTTATAACTCCAGATAATGGCTATGATGTAAAGAATGCAGTTTGCTACGATGCTGCTAATAAATATTGTAGATGTTAATGTTAATCTGCTGGATGACTACCATTTTTGTTGTGTTTCAGGCATGACTGAAGCTATGAAGATAAAGGTTCTGTTCTTTGCCCGAGCAAGAGACATAACAGGAAAGACGGACTTATGTTTAGAAGTCTCTCCTGGTGCCACAGCTCAGGATTGCTTGAATAAGCTAATTTCACGATTTCCAGGCCTTGAAGAGATCCGTAAATGTATGGTGCTCGCTGTGAACGAGGAATACACACCCGAGTCTACTGTTGTTAAAGATGGAGATGAACTGGCTATTATACCACCTATAAGTGGAGGCTAGATAGATTTTCTTTTTGGTGTATAATAATGGGGGAATGTATGTGATACTCTACTTAAAATCATCTTGCTCGAATGTTATGAATTCCATCTGCAATGTGCCCAGATTTCATGAAGTTCAAAACTCAAACGTCTGTCTAGTTGATGATGATGATGATGGCTTTCTTTTTCTTAGAATTGAACCAATGATTGAGTTCATGAGAGTTTCGCAGTCGAGCTTTTGCCAGTAACATAGCAAGAATCACTTGTGTTTTATTTGTCAAGCATCACTTTGCTCAGCATATATTTGTTTTTAATATCTTCTACATTTATACATACATCTTACATACTATTTGAGTAGCTAGTTCACGACTAGCACTTTATAGTTAAATACATACGTAAATTTGGTTTAAAAACACATGACAAATGCACACCTTTTTTTTGAAAGGAGACAACTGTGAAACTGATTTACATGAGATAAAGTCGAACATATCCTTAAAAAAAAAGGAATAAACATTGAATTATTAGAAAAGAGAAACAAAAAACTTGGCAATTACCCTTGTAAACCATATGGGAGATTAGTTAAAAAAAATAACTATAAAATATAATTATTCTAATTATTAATCATTATAATTATAATTATTAATATTTATTCTTTTCCTCATTTAACAATTTCCATCACAGAAAATGAAGTAGAAAGGAATATGAGAAGTTTGTCAACTATGGATCCATGTTCTTGCTTCATAAAATTAACAGATCTTTTTCCTAACCTTTTGCAGATTTTTTGTTAGACTTATAGTTAAATTTAGGTGAATCACATTCAGGTCCATCTTATTAGTTGAAATTAAAGGTGGGTTTAAAGCTTTTTTGAATTGCAAATAGATTAAAACTAATTTACTTAACTATTTAAATTGTGGTTGAAAGCTTTTTTGAATTACAAATAGATTAAAACTAATTTACTTAACTATTTAAATTGTTTTTTCTTAATTGAGTTGATAATTATAGTACACTATATTGTCATGCTACAGTGTCCTATATTGACACGTTATAATATAATTAACCATTCCACGTATATCAATAGTATATCATTAAAAATACATCAATAGTATAACATATTAATCAATTAAATCAATTATAAAAAATAAAAAATCTTACAAAATATTATAACATACTATCAAATCTCTCGTATTCAGCCTCCATCTAGAAGCCCAAAAAAACACATTTACAAGAAAGATGCCCTGATGATCATCATTACAGAAAATGACTACCATCCTATTCTTACTGGCTCTTGTTTTACTTGTTCTCTTCCTTCATTCTCCTTCCATTTAGGCTCAAATGTAACTCTAATTTAAACTCAAATGTAATTCAATAAAAATATTGTACTACATTGCAATTTCACTAAAAAAAAAAAGAAAGTAGAATGTGGTTTTTTGTTGTACACAAAACTAATATTGAAATCACAAATAAACATACAAAATTTGTAGTGAACTTCAATCCAAGAGCTCTGCAAACTCTGCCTCGATTTTGGGCTCGTCTTCAACCTCCGTACGAGGCCGCAATTTCTCATCCTTACAAGGGTCGAGCAACGAGGCATCAAAGCCTTTTCGAAATGCCCGAGCATGTTTTGCCTGGGCCAGGCAAACGTTGAAACCGTGCTCGTATAAATCCAATGCTCTCATAACAACACACTCTTGGAAAGCTAAAGATGCCTTGAATGCCTTTGCTCCTTCCAATCTTGCTACTGCCAAGGCCTCGGCTTGCTCTTCCTTCAGACGCTCCATCTCCCTCATTAACTCATCTTTCGCGGTGCTCTCTCTAGCTACGTCCCTCTGGAGCCTTTTGATCACATTCGATTTCCTAGCATTTAACGATCTCATCCTCATGATCTCGTTGTCTTGATCTCGTCTCTTCTTGAGCACTCTCTTCTTTCGTGCCTTGATCTTGGACACGTACTTCGGAAGAGTGGATTGTTCCATCTTGTGCAATGCAGCATTCGAACTCAATACATTCGTCGAGCCTGCAATAATGTCCTTTGGAACAAGAGCAAAGGGCTCACATGTGTTGAGATTGGCTCTGTTAATTTGATCTTCAAGTGTCATATTGTCAATCGAAAGCTTCTTCTTCTTCAGGCTGTTGCTGCAGGGACGACACTCGATAACTTTCATTTCACAGTCGTCGCAAACCCATCGAACAAACTCGTCCGCCGATTTGGGCAGTACAGTCAGGCAGTAGCTGGGAAAAAATATACAAAGACAACATTAAGGTGTAACATACGCTTTACATGACGAGCATAACTAATCTATAACATCTATAAAAGTGACGAGCACTCAGAAAAATATTTTTGGACATTTTTATTCTTACTATTTCTTTTATTAGCACTTTTACCCTCAGAGTCCATTTATTTGGGAGGATGTAATATGAATGGATCAATGAGGTATATATGATTTTAATACAATTTATATTTTTATGTTTGTCACATGAGATTATAATTGGAAAAATATATTCCACCTTTCAGCTGGTGAGACGGACAATTGAGGGGTTGGGCTGCGGAATTTGAAATCAAGTAAGCATTGTTAGAGCATTTTACATTCATTTTAGTGATGCGCAAATTATTGTGGAACATATCAAGAGACAAGCGTGCAAACAATGGGAGGAGTACCTTTTACAAAAATCAATACCCCTAAAATCACAAATGAATCAATAAGTAAATGAATCTCACAACATCTACATTCATATAAGCAAATCAATAACTCTATTGGCAATTCAGAACAGTGGTGATTAAACTCTCAAGCCTACAAATCATAGTCATAACGAAGAGCAAGAAATTGAGATAGTTACCGATGCACAGCAAATTGAAGGCATTTGATGCAGTATACAAAAGCATTAGAGAACCCCTTATCGCCACACTGCAGACATACTGTTTCCTGCATCATTAAAATCTTCAATAGAAGAAGAGCACACTGCGGTCATAAGAGTATTGAAAACGTTAACTTCTTTCGTATTATTTACAGAAACCAAAATCAGCAACAAATATTACAACGTCTGCAGTCTCATAATTCGATAAGAACTCTATAGTAAGAGCTGTGGATGTCCTGAAGACGAAGTTTATCAAGACTACACATTTATTCATTAGGCATCACATTTTAGGATCACTATTCACAGCTTTCATCCAATAGAATCATTACAAAAGATTTGCCAAAGATATAATACTCCCTCCATTCACAATAAATTGTCATATTTTTTTGCAAGTGATTTAATCATATACAATTTTAAAATTGGTAAACAAACCTCACAATATTCCATAATCCTCCGATATATTGCACTAAATCACGTGCAAAAGAATAGAACTATTTATTCTGTATAGAGGGAGTATTCTATCACTATACGGAAAAATAATGGTAGCACAGGCATATTAACTGATTACTGCACAAACAAGTACCGAGTACCCTATTAGAGATGAATCACAGATAAAAAACTAAGAGGTTGTTTGACTAAACTTATTTTAAATATCTTATAAATTCTTAGATCTTATAAATCTTTTTAATAACTTATAAAATATTATTTTTAAATAGCTTATAAGTTATTGAACTGTTTAACTAATATAATTTATAAGTTATTTTGATAATTTTCATAATTTTTTTAATTTTAATAGAAAATAAATATTTATTTATAATTGTTAAGTAGGGTTGTGGAATGGTGGCGGAGTCCAGAGTTATTAGGTAGATGGAGGAGGAGGAGGTGTTGGTAAGGAAAATAAGTTAAGAATTTTCAGCTTTATTTTTTCAGCTTATAAAATGTAAAGATCAGCCAAACACCCCAAAGTATTAGATTAAATAATTGATTTAAACAAGATTACATTACATGTACAAAGATTTTTCCATTGAAAACACACCTATCGTACAACAGATAAGAGATGCAAGAACACGTATATAGATGGAGCAACACATTAATTAATACCGGTGAAGAACAATCATCAATGTTCATTTTTCCATAGGAAGGGTACCGGAAATAGTATAAGCGCTCTTTGGTTGCGACCTCAGATGTTCTTCAGTCACTGATATATCAAACAAAAGACGAAAACGTTATACTTATTTGCAATAAAACAGATATAACACAGCTATACGGATCAACTGAAAGCATGCATACACTCGATTTGATGTTTTTGCAACATAAATTGTTAATACATTTCTTTAATGCTGATTTAGGCTAAGGAAAAATAATTGTTTGCTTTCTTCAAACTCATACCAAGTTATATTGCAACAAAAGTTTCATCCATGTGATTTAATAGAGCTATGCATCCATATATCAAAGAAAACAGACATCTTCTTTGTAGAGAAATAAGACTTATTGATAGTAATTCCAATATTGTAGGATTATATGTGGTTGATGTGGCTAAAGAATACTACAACTATAAACGAGAAATGATTGAGATTTAATGCTCTTGAGAATGTATAAATACTGAAGAACATAAATATTTAAAACAATAAAAAATTTATAGTATTATCAAGTTTATGCGTTGACTTGGACTTGAAAGTTGTGATTCTTTGTTAAGAGCCTTACAGTCTGTTCATAGCACAAGGAATGTTCCTTGTCTTGCTCTAAGTAGTATCTAGGCCAAATCAAAAGATTTAAACACTTATGATATTTGTGTCTAATCCTCTACGTACGATGACTTCGATCTTATAGAGTTTGGAAACTTGTCTATACATACGAGATCCTCTGGAAAGATAATAGCGATCGAGTTTGGAAACTTGTCTATCCGTACAAGATCATCTAAAAAGGAAATAACTATTACCTAAAGTCCTAAATTAAATCGTGGATAGCTGACTCTACATTATTCTATAATGGGACGTGGTCTTGTCAGGCGACAAGAACACTGCTATTATTAATGTTATAACTGACTATGTTTGTTCCACATTATTATTTTACTTTCTTCAAAATGTCATCTATGCTCACTTCAAAGAATCTAAAACCACTATAATCCCAACTTATAATATCTACCTTCACCCTCACAATTCTCTTATTTTTCAAAATTAGAACTTTATTCTTCTCAATATAATTGGTATTGGTTAATTAGAAAATAAAGGGTTGAGACCTCTCCAAATAAATTGTCACCTAAACTCAAAGACCATGATAGGCCCATGGCAACCTAGCCTCAAGGGTTGTCCTATCCTAGTGGCATCTGAAATGACCGTTATGTCCCAAATCAATCCACTTTTTATTTTTATTTATTCAAGGGTTTCAAATTTCTCAGTAACGCCAGAGCAATGAAAATAACATAGATGAAACCGTCTCACCTAGCTACTGTAAACGCGGATAAATGCAGAATTTAACATCAGTATTACTGTGGTTAACAAAAAGTATTATTCTACCTTATTTTCACCAAAGAGAAAATAAATCTTCAAAAATCATCCACGCAAAAATAACTACATGAACTTACATTTAAAGATGAAGATATATATTCTAATATTTCTATTCATATCGATGTTTTCAATCTTAATTACACATATACAGTGAGATATCTAAGGAAAAAAAAAAAGAGCTGACAATAGCGATGAAAAACCCATGAGATAAAGATTGAAATCCAGAGAGAGAAGATTGGAGTGTAAACTCACCCTATGGTCGCAGCAGGGATTCTCTGAAAATCTCTTTCACTGACTATAATTAATTAAGGGCATAAGTGATGAAAGAGAGAGTGTTTTTAAAGAAAAAATATTCTACTAATTTTTTGAATTACTAAATAACATATATTTAAAAATAAAATACTACAATATTATGAAAGTATTTTATTTTTGTTTATAGATGTGAAATTTAATATGAGATATTTAATGAATTAATGTGGAATTTATTAGATGTCTCAAGAAAATCAACAACACGATGACTTATTTGGGAACAAGGAATTTCATTATTCTATTTCAGGAAGATCTCTAAATGGAAAAATAAATTAGGAAGGATCATTATAAATCAAAGAGAGAGAATTCCAATTTTGGCAGGTGATGCTTGGTTCGGATTTCAAAGAATTTGACTCATTTATTAAAAAAAATTAATAAATCTTATGTTAGATTGTCTATTATCGCTAATAAAAAATTATCATTATTTAAAAAAAAATTTATTTTTATTAAAAGTAATTATTACTTTCTATTAATATTTTATCACTTTTTAAAAATAATAATTTTTCATAAGTAAGTAATAGGTCTCATGTTATGACGTCTATTTAACCTAATTTTGTATACAACAAGTATACATATATCAGTTATATAATAAATATGTATATATATATATATATATTTAAGAAATTATTATTACTAAAAAGTAATCATGATAAAACTAAAAATCTATTTACACATATATAAAAATGAATTTATAAAATCAACCAAAATTCTCGATTTTAAAATTGTTTTATCCTCCTTAACTCTGGCATAATGAAATTTAATCTTAATCTTATATTTTAAGTATTTTAAATTTGACCTTACATTTTTTAAAATTTATAAATATATACAGGGGCGGAGACATAATTTTTATCGAGCCAAATGTATTCTCTATACATACCTTAAGAATGTTAGAAATATTTTTCAGGTCATTATAGATGAATACTTTATTAAAATTTAATTTTATATATAATAAATAATAACATTTAAATTCATCATATTTTAAAGGTAAAATATGAAATGGACTAAACATGAGTTTTCATAGCCAGAGCTGTTATGAGACAAGGATTATATAAGAATTTTAAAATAAAAAATAACTTCTTAAATAACTTAGAAGTCTTTAGAAACAAAAATTAGTACTTTAGAGGACCTTTTACTACAAAAACAATTGATAGTTAATATAATATATAAACCTTAATAATATATATTGATTATTGAGTTTGTTAGATTCTAAATTGTGTGAACAATAAAATTTTTAAATAAAAAATTATCTAGAAAATTTGTTGACTAAATCCTAATTTAAAAGGTCCAACAAACAAAAGTATGTACATGATGATTAATATATTTAATTTTTTTAATTAAATACATAATATTGAAAAATATAAAAATACAAATATGGAGGCTGGACATTTGCCATGCCTTGCCACTATGTAAATCAGCCCTTGAATATATACATCTTATATAAATCTTATAAATATATTCATAATATTAGATTCTATATCTAATTTTTTTAATCTTAACGGTTCATCTTAATTCCGTACTTCTATAAATTTCAACTCTATAAATATTATTAGACAAAATTATTATTATTATTATTATTATTATTATTATTTTTAATCTTATTCTTTTGTGTGTTTCATGCTTCTTCTTTTTTATCTCTTGATGATCTCATTTATCGTATTTAAATATTCGAATTATTTATTTATCTTTATATGTTTAATTAATTTTTGTAGGTTCCTGTTTATATCTAATATTTGGGCGAGATACTACTTTTTTTTTCCTGTTGCTAAATAATTTTTAATGTTTAATTGCTACCATTACAGTTATTTTAGTATTTTGATATTTGAATTATTTATTATCTAATCTTTTCTGTTGTTATCATTGGAGGAGTGATTAAATTTTATAATATTATTTTTTAATCATAACAAATAAATTTTATAAAATCATAAAATAATTTAATAAAATATTATGTTTTTAATTTTCTTAAAACATACTTATATAACAAAATAAAACAAATATTTTTTGATTATCCGGTCAAAAGTCAAAATAGTAATTTGATGAATAGCTAGCAACACGTATACGTCCATTTTTCATTGATTCATGTAAATTCTGTTTAAGGTTAAGTTAATTAAAGATCAAACAAAGTACTGAAAATGTCTACATTTTTTGTTGAGGACGGCGTCGTGTTCATGCTAGTTGTAATCAAATTATTAGGCCTAACTAAACTACTTTCATTCAAATTGCAACGTAAACCCCACTCAGACGAGGATATTCCGCCGCCGTTTTCTTGAAAAGCAGCCGCGGAAGTCGACGGCGGCGGTATATTCTGGCCGGTCAATTGTTGGACTACTGACTTGAACTCGTTTGGGTCCACGTGGATTATCTTGGGATCTTCGGTGTAGATTATAACAGGCGGCGGCGGAGGGTGGTGAGCTTCTCCGGCTGGTGGCGGCGGCGCTACTGATGGTTTTCTTATCTTGTGGGAGGCTTTGCGTACTCTTAGCGGCGTGGGGCGGGGCCCACGGAGCTCCGGCTTGGGAGGGATGTCCGGCAAGTCCATGGCGGCGGCCGAAGTGGGTATTGATAAATTAATATATTGTATTAATTAATTAATTTGAAGTGATAGGGAAATTGGAATTATGGAAAATTAGAAAACAGAAAATATATAAAAGGGGTGGAATTAGGGCTTGTTCAAAAGGTTGCATTGACCATATCTTGTATAAGTTGTTCGTGGAAGTGGGAGTCGTTACGTAGAGTGAAACTTTTGAAATGGTCAAACATCTGATTTGGTATATTATACTATATTGCATGTGAAATTTGATATCTAGATGCTAAATTAATTTTATGGAATAAAACTATGGTCACTTGCATATTGGTTAAAAAAAGTCACTATATTTATAAATTGGTTCAAAAAATTTGCACGGTAGTATAATTTTTTTTGCACGGGACCAATATGTAATTTTTGTCAATTTCTTGAACCATATTGTATTTTCCCTAAAACTATTAGACATACTAAACTATTAAATTTTGTTCGAAAGTCTCTCATATTTACTACTCCCTCCGTCCCAGAGGAACTTGCAAGTTTTCCTTTTCGGGACGTCCCAAAGGAACTTACAGACCCAAAAAAGGAAACCCTTTTATAAAATTCACCCTCACAATGTCTACATATTTACACAAAATGCCATTACTTTTTTACTTTTTGGACCCACATTACACTCAATCCAACCAACTTTTTCACTTTTTACATAATATTTTACCAAATTAACCCTCAAAACACTACTTTTTTTACTTTATTCTGCTTTTTTCTTAATTTGTGTGCTCTTCCTCCCTTGCAAACTGCTCTGGGATGGAGGGAGTAATTAATTTTTGTTTCAAAATATATTATACAATTTTTGTTTTATATGTCTCTTAATTTTTTTTGTTCAAATATCTTAAAAATATATAATTTCAATTTCATAAATTTTATTAATGACAGTCTGATAGAGTCTTTTTTTTATTGGAACGTGATCTAAAATATCACCTAGCTGATCGATATATCAAAAAGCAAACGATTCGATTAGATCTGTGAATTTCCATTATCAGGACTTCGTGAAAATAAAAAAGAGCTAAAACAATTAAAAAGAAATAGTTTTAACCAGGGGAGTTAGCTCACCTGGCCACCGGGCTCCTCACTTGAGTGGGTGACCTGGGTTCGATTCCCTTTGGGAACGAATAGGAGGGAGTTATAAGGTTGGCTTGGAAATATGGGTGTATGGAGACTTGATGAACTAACTACTAACCACTAACATTGTATGGACATAATATTACTAGATTATAGTCCAGTGGGCTTTAGGCCCACAAGACTTAGATGCTAGAGTTAGATATTCTTATATATTGTATCTTCCCTTTGTATTCTATACACATCAGATTGTAACACTTTACGGCAGATATAGTTTATACTCTCCTGGCTTGGGCGCCCCCAGACGTAGTCATTCTGTGGCGAACTGGGTTACCAAACTCTGTGTTATTTACTTTACGCTTTACGCTTTCCTCTCGATTACAACACGTTATCAGCACGAGTCTCTACGAGCATTAAGGATTTACGAGAGGATTGCTCCAGCAGTTTTCAGATCGGATTCGAATCTCGACCATCAATTTATAATATTTGGATTTAGCGATTAATGTGAGTATTTTTCGTTATAATCCTGAAATAGAAATCATGTATAGGATTCCTGCAGAATATGATTGCATATATGACTGAATATGTTGTCTGCTTTATGTTCGTGATTATTAGAATATGTGTCCAGTTCATATGCTTATGATCATGTTTTTAATATGCCTGAATATATATGCTTTTATATTAATTGTTTGGAAAATGGGATATGATACGTTCAACAAAATATGTTTTATACACGAACACTGAGAATTCATATATCCTGCTTTCCATATGAATAGGCACACACTATTACACTGAACATTGAAATCTTTTATTTACATTATAATTGTATGATTCTTTTTAGCTGATATATGGATCATATGGTTATATGTTTTTGATAACAAAACCCCCAACAAAACCCTGGAATCAATAATCGATCTCCCGACTGAATTCTTTTTTTTCACTTCTGTTTGTGAAAACAAAACCCTACCGATTCCATTTTTTTCTCGAAACAAAGTTTTCTGCAATTTTTTTTTTTAAATCCCCTTTCTGGAATCAATTTTTTTTCAAAACCTGGGCTCAAAGCAAAATCGTTTTTTCCAGAAATCAAAATCTGTTTTTCGATAAACACTAGAATCGATTACAATCGATTTCAAAAAAATTAGTTTTTTTCAGAAACCCTCTATTTGGTTTTCATCATCAAAACCAGAAATTGAAAAAGCCCAAATTGACACCTACCCGATTTGCCGATGGACGGCGAACGCCGCCGGAAACTCGACGAGCCCCTGAAGCAGCTCGATGGACAGCCGCGATGGCGACACGGCATTGAACGCCTTGCGTTCTGCTCTACGTCGCCCGGCAACGCGGCTGCAACGCTATGTGCAATGCCACGCACGGAACCTCCTGCCCTGTTTCTGCGGCGGCGCGACATGCCACGGCGGCACCTCCGGCCCCGAGCCGAGATGGCACCCCATTCCGCCTCCTCTCGCGGAGACGGCTAGCGCCGATTGCGTCCTCCGATTGAGCGACGCAACGCCTGCGCGATGGAGCCTCAGACGGAGCAACGAGGCATGACGGCCAGGCTGCGATGTTGCAACGCCACAATTCGCGACATGCGAGGGCACGCTGTCGGCGAACAGCGCCACGACGGTGCGCCGGCAACGAGTAAAACGGGCGACGTAGAGGTGGCGATTTCCTCGCGATCACCCTCGAACCCGAAAATATCGGCGATGAATTTGGATAATCTCAACCATTTTTTTCTGAAGTCGTAAACATTTGGAAACCCTATACTGAAAGAAGTATTGGACCATTTGGGTGTTTGGGCCATTAGTTAATTGGGCCTCCTTTTATTTGTCATTCGGGCCGCCCATTTTTGGCCTTTCTTTTAATAAAAATGTTTTATGCCCTGGGCCTATGCCTTCCTTATTAATCCGAAACTGGGCCATGACCTTTTAATACAAATTGGGCCGAAGCCCTTTAATTAAAAAAAAAACTTTATTAATTAATAATAATATTAATTAATTACTTAGGCCATTTTTTTACATGATTGGGCATTTTATTTAGTTGATCCTAATTATTTGGATCCTAACAATTATTTTATTTTTAGGTTAAAGTCCCATTAATAATTATCAAATTCATAATGGTATTATGAAAGCCCAAATCATCAAATTTTTTTAAAGGTTTTATCCAATAATTATTTTTGGGTTCAAGTCCTATTAATAAATGTCTCACAAAGTCATACACTCAATCCTTTATTAAATACCCCCTATAATTAATCTTTTGTCTTAGCAATTTTTTTTATTGATTGAGCCTTAATTATTAAATGCTACAAACAAATAATTTTTAATAAATTTCAATTTATTAATTTTTGTAGCAAAAACATGTCAAATATCACTAATCGTGAATTCGATAAATTGGCACTTGATTGCTATAACTTCTTGACATGAGCTCTCAACGTTGAAATCCACATAGCTTCAAAAGACTTATCCGACACCACCACACAAGGGTGGAAACCCACTCCTGCCCAAAAGACACAAGCTCTAATCTTCTTAAGACATCATCTTCACAAAGATCTTAAGAACAAATACCTCACTGAAAAAGATCCATCGACGTTGTGGAAATCCCTCTAGGATCGATTCCAACAACAACACGATGTGATCCTCCCCGAAGCCAGACATGAATGGATAACATTTCGTTTCCAATACTTCAAGTCTGTAACGGAGTACAACTCCGCCCTACATCGCATAGTTTCTCAGCTTAAGCTGTGCAAAGAAACAATAATTGATGATCAGTTAATTGAAAAAACTCTTTCCACTTTCCACGCTAGTAATCTTGTACTCCAGCAGCAGAACAGGGCCAAAGTGTATCAATCACACTCCGAGCTCATTTCTGCACTTTTAGTTGCAGAAAAGCACAACCAATTGTTGATGAATTATCACAATACTAAACCGACTGGCTCACAAGCTGTGCTTGAAGCACATGCTACTCGGAGGAACTCTAGAGGCCGTAAACGTGGAAAAGAAAATGAGGCGAGTGGGGGATACGGATCGACCCGAGGTCGAGGCCGTGGTAGAGGAAGAGGTCGAGGTCGCAACAATGCACAACCTAGTGCAACTGAAAAGAATGCACCTCAAGATCAACCATCGAGCTCACGTGCACAGAACAAACAAGTCTGTCACAAGTGTGGATGCGACGACCATTGGTCTCGCTCGTGTCGTACACCAAAACATTTGGTGGAGGCGTATCAACGTATGCTAAAAGACAAAAAGGGGAAGGCTCCTCATGGTGAAACACACCACACCGACCTGCTCGAAGCAGGCTTTGTCATAGACAAGGATGATCTCTTGGGTGAACATATGACTATTGTCTACAAAAATAATTTAATACGTTCCTGATAAAGTAGGACCTAAGTGACCCCTTGTGCGGCTGATCAATCAGCGTCTGTAATCTTGGCTCTCCTTAGCATTCCTCATATCTAAATGTATCTAAACATACACTTGTGTGCTTATGGAGATTAATGTTTTGTGCTTAGTAGATAGTGCTACTACACATACTATCTTAAAAGATAGACAATTTTTCCAAATATTAACTGAAAAGAAAGGAAGTGCCAATACTATTTCCGATGACGACATACAAATCATTGGCTCCGGAAGAGCCTCGATCATTCTACCTATGGGTACCGAATTAATAATCGAAAATGCTTTATTGTTTCCACAATCAAAGCGTATCCTCCTTAGTTTCAAAGACATTCGACAGAATGACTATCACATTGAAACAAATACTGAGGACAATAGTGAATATCTGTTGATGACTCACTATTTAAATTGTCGTAAACACATCGTCGAAAAACTTCCATCTGTCTCGTCTGGCTTGTATTACACATACATCAGACCCTCAAATCTCCATATAGCCCTTAATCTAAAATTTAATGATCCAAATTCTTTCAAACTATGGCATGAGCGGTTAGGACATCCAGGACAAACTATGATGCGTCGGATTCTATGTAATTCATCTGGCCATAACATAACACACAACAGAATCCCTTATGTTAATGAATACATATGTGATGCTTGCACAATGGGTAAGCTAATAATTCGTCCTTCTAGTAGTAAAGTAAGAACTGAATCTCCCAAATTCCTTGAGCGGATTCAAGGAGATATTTGTGGACCGATACACCCAACATCTGGACCATTTCAGTATTTTATGGTCCTAATAGATGCATCCACTCGGTTTACTTATGTAACCATGCTATCCACTCGCAATACTGCTTTTGCAAAGCTTATTGCACAGATTATTCTGTTGAGATCTCAATTCCCAGATCATCATATTAAATCCATTCGTATGGATAATGCCGGTGAATTCACCTCTAAGGCATTCGATGATTTTTGCATGGCACTGGGAATTAAAGTGGAGCATTCGGTCCCTCATGTTCATACTCAAAATGGTCTAGCTGAATCATTAATTAAACGTCTTAAATTAATCGCTAGACCGCTACTACAAAAAATGAACTTACCTGTTTCATGTTGGGGGTATGCAATCTTACATGCATCATCACTAATCCAAATCCAACCAACTGCATATCATGAATATTCCCCTATTCAACTCGTGCGTGGAAATGAACCTAACATTTCCCATCTGTGTACATTCGGTTGTGCAGTGTATGTTCCAATACCACCACCTAAGCGAACATCTATGGGCCCACAAAGGAAACTCGATATTTACATCGGTTTTGTATCTCCCACAATACTTAAATACCTCGAGCCTTTAACTGGGGATCAGTTTACAGCCCGTTTCGCTGACTCCACATTCGATGAAGATCTATTTTCGGCCTTAGGGGGAGAGAAAAATACCACAATTAATAAATGCCGTGAAATTACTTGGAACACAAAAGATCTTCAGTTCTTAGACCCACACACAAATCAAACTTGAACCAGAAGTTCAAAAGAAAATAAACTTGCAATAATCAGCAAGTAATCTGCCAGATGCACTATCAAATGCATTACTGATTATAAATGAAGTGACTATGAATAATTGAGGTTTAAATGAAATCAAATAACATTGATGCCCCTGTACGCCAGAAGCGTAATGAACCTCCTTACACAAAACCATGGTATATTAATGCTAATAATATATTCAGTCACTCTTGAAATCTCCTGAAGAGATTCGTCCTGAAGACGAGAAATCCTAGTAAATAGCACGTGCATATAGCAATCAAAATACTAGGATTGCAGAACTCCCAGATCAATAGATACCTTTGGGAAATGATAAAGATCGGGTTTACATAAATCTTAAAATAAATAAATACAGGAGATATATCACTGTTGTCGACAACATATTCGTACCCATAGTTGTTCTTTCTAAAATCTGGTACCAGTATCTAAATTAAATGCTCGAAGCACTTTGATTAGATGCAATAGAAAGAAGCAAATATGGAAGAGCTAGACTCGCAAAATAAACTATTTTGTTCTATCGTACATACCCCCTAAATATTTTATCCCTGAAGGATATAAATGGGTATTAATACGAAACAAAATGAAGTTGAGAGATACAAAGCGAGATTAACAGCTTAAGGGGTTTTCGCAGTGACCCATTATTGAGTTTGATGTGATCAAACAAATTCTCATGTTGTTAATATTATAAAGTTCCGCCATATATCACTGGCAGTTAAATGCAGTTAATGAACATAGTTACCGCATACTTATACGGATCATTAGATTCTGATATCTATATGAAAATCCCTGATGGATTAAATATTCCCCAGATGAGGAATAACGAACATCGTAGTATGTTCAGCATTAAATTGCAACACTCGTTATATGGTTTAAAACAGTCAGGTCGTATGTGGTATAATCGACTAAGCGAATTCCTCCTGAAGAAGGAATACGTAAATAACGAAGCTTTTCCTTGTGTCTTTATTAAGAAATCCCTTAATGGTTTTTGCATCATCTCAGTGTATGTGGATGATCTAAACATTATCGGAACAAGGAAAGAGATTGAAGAAGTAAGTTCAATCTTAAAAACTGAATTTGAAATGAAAACTTTGGGTAAAACCAAGTTCTGTCTCGGCCTGCAGATCGAGCATTTTCCTGAAGGAATACTGATACACCAATCAGCTTACGTAAAGAAAGTGTTGGAGAGATTCCATATGGATAAATCTCATCCTTTAAGCACTCCAATGGTTGTCCGTTCCCTTGATTTGGAAAAGGACTCATTTAGACCTAAAGAAGATACCGAAGAGCTATTGGGACCTGAGGTTCCCTATCTAAGTGCAATTGGTGCACTGCTCTATCTTGCAAACTGCACTAGGCCCGAAATTGCCTTTGCAGTCAATCTACTTGCAAGGTTCAGTGCCTCCCCTACGAGGAGACATTGGAATGGTGTGAAACATATTTTATGATATCTTCAAGGTTCTCAAGATCTTGGCCTTTTCTATCAAAGAAACCAAGACAAAACATTTATAGGTTATGCTGATGCTGGTTATCTATCTGATCCCCATAATGCGAAATCGCAAACGGGTTATGTTTTCCTCTGTGGTGGAACAGCCATTTCGTGGAGATCTGTCAAACAAACTTTGGTGACCACATCGTCAAACCACTCAGAGATCATAGCTCTATACGAAACTGCACGAGAATATGTTTGGTTAAAGTCCCTTGTAAAACACATTCACGATTCGTGTGGTATCCCTTCTGTTGACTTAAGCCCTTCGATTATCTATGAAGATAATGTTGCATGTATTGCACAAATGAGCAATGACTATGTCAAAGGGAACTTGACGAAACATATTTCCCCAAAATTCTTTTATCCTTACGAACTTCAAAAGAGTAGTGAGATCACGATAAAACAAGTACGCTCAAGTGACAATCTAGCTGATTTGTTCACTAAATCCCTTCCCACTTCGATTTTCAAAAAGTACGTACATGGGATCGGGATGCGTCGACTTGGAAGGTTGTTATCTTCAGGGGGAGTATCAAATACTAAACAGTCATAATAATTGGATCCTCAAGATTGTTAATAATACTTCACTGGATGACTCTTGTATTCTTCCTTGTCATATTATGTCCAAGGGGGAGTGTTATAATATATTGAAATAATATATTATATTGTATGGACATAATATTACTAGATTATAGTCCAGTGGCTTTTAGGCCCACAAGACTTAGATGCTAGGGTTAGATATTCTTATATATTGTATCTTCCCTTTGTATTCTATACACATCAGATTGTAACACTTTACGGCAGATATAGTTTATACTCTCCTGGCTTGGGCGCCCCCAAACGTAGTCATTCTGTGGCGAACGGGGTTACCAAACTCTGTGTTATTTACTTTACGCTTTACGCTTTCCTTTCGATTACAACAGTTTAAACGTTTATTAATGCATTATGTCTACCGATTAATTTTTTTTTTTTTTTGCATCATCTTTAAAATAAAATAAAATTACGTTACCCTATAAATTTTTACGGTGGACATAATAATACTTTTTAATTAGTTATATAAAAATAAAAAACACTATGTTCGACCCATAATAATTTGTACCTTAAAATGTGAGCATTTATTTATTAGTTATGCATTTGATTTAGTATTTAAACTTTATGACTAATCATTATTTGTAGAGTTGGATTATTTATGAAATAATAAAAGGATGTTATACTTTCGATGTGAGGGATTCACTCAGTACATTGTATAAATTAATTCTCTCGTTCATATCTTGTGTGTTCTTTTTCAATCTATATGCACCATTGCATCAAGAAATTACAATTGAGTTATGTGTAATTTTACTTTATTAGAATTTTATGTATATATGAGTATACATATTATTGTGGTTGATTCAGATCACTATTTTCACTTGCACAGTGCTATATATAACATATTTTATTAAATTACTTAGATAAATGACACTTTGTAAGTGTACTATCATCTCAGAGTTCATCTTGATTACATTAATTGCCTACGTATTGCTCACGTAGGTGGTGTAAGTAAACACTATATCATTATAACAAATGATCTTGTGTAGTTATTTGATATATGTTAATAAGACAAGTGTGTAAATAATATTGAAATTTTTAAGCATATAAACAATAATGATTAGTGATATTGAGAAAATAATTCATGTAATAAATATATTTTTTAAAATTCAATACTTTTTATATTAATATATATATGTATGTATGTATTACATATTTAAGTGGCACCTTCTCATAGAAAGTGTTCCATGCAACTCAAAAAATATTTCTAAGTTACAAAAAATATTTTGAAGATAAAATGTGATACTCATGTATATTCAAAACAATTTCTTAAGAAATATTTAGTTGTATTTTGAGTAAAATATAGGTATTAAATTTTTTTTTAAAAAATTAGTCTTTAACATTGCACAGATTATGACCTGTGTTTGTGAGGTCTCTTGTAATTTCTCGTACATCAATTATGAATGTAGAGTAGATTCTATATGAATATTTCATGATAAATTTATCATGAGATAATTTAAAAGTATTATACATTTGACTAAAAATATCAAAATCCTCATCACGTGGAGTCGATAAAATCTATAATAATTACAATGTAATACTATTAATTCAGATTTTTAATACTTCTGATAAAATTTTGATATTCCTATTCAAATATTTGATATACCTTAAAACTATTTCTCATTATAAATTTATTAAATATTATTTTTAATTTTTATATAATACTTTTCCATAATTGTATTATTAAAACGATCAAATTAATTAATAATGGTGATGACAAACTCTATTGTTTTACATAGTTGCTTATATTTTAGGAATTTAATAGTCAAACTAAGACTTATTTTAATACTTGAGAGTTGAGAATGGGTACTTCTATAGACGAAGATGTAACAAATCAACATGCATGCATGAAACAAGTATTTCCTTTATAATATAATAATTGAATGATGTCTAAAACGTGATTCGAACTCACATCACATATACATCTTTTAAATATTTATTTACTTTTCTTTTTAATTCATCGCACAAAAACCTCAAAATAGAAACTTATTGCAATTTTTTTCTTAATTTCGGTGTCTTAAAAATACCAAAAAAAAAAAAAAAAAATTGGCAATGAAGGTAGTTTATTATATGATCCTTGAATTACATTCCTATTTGAGCCATATTTTAAAGCAAAATAAAATCTCATTAAAATAAAAATTAGGGTGATTTACATATTGGTTCAAAAAAATGATTATATTTACAAATTGGTTCAAAATATCTGCACAGAAGTGTAATTTTTTCCTGCATAAAAGTATATTTTTTTTCCTGCACAGAACCAATTTATAATTTTTATCAATTTTGTGAACCATTATGTGATTTTCCCTAAAAATTATGTCACCGTCCCTTATGTCACCGTCCCACACAAACTCTGTAGATGGTATACGAACGTGTAAGAGACAAGCAAAAATAGTTGATATATTGTACTAGAAAAAAATAAGTGTAGTATCTTTTTAATCAATTTCAATCTAGAATTGATTTGGTACGTACCGCGGTTGACCACACAGCCCAAGCTGGGTCAATTTCAGGACCCAATCAAATTGACCTGATCATTTGGTTCCATATTCATTTGGTTTGACGTTTGAGTAGTTTGGTCACTATCCAGTGGCCCAAATTAAATTTAACATTTTGATGAGGATGTGCTTTTAAGAAAAATTGTTTTATTAAATTTTCAAATTAATGAATAAAAATTACTTTGAAATAAAATAGATATATATAGAATATTTATTTTTTATTTTGAGATGTAAAATTTATTGTGGAATGTCTCCAAAATGTAAAATGTAAAGTTTAAGTTGGGAGGGGAGAATATTAATTTTGCAAATGAACTCTACAATTTTTTCGATGAAATTT
>JAPKLY010000323.1:397184-424640 GCA_026898435.1 Prunella vulgaris
CTGACTTCACCTCTAGTGACCTGAGTTATCTTCAGACGACTTACCTCAGATGATTTCACCTATTATGACATCAGTTGACTAAGCTTAGGAACATCAGCTGATCTGACCCTAAATTCATTTAGTCACTCCTCAGACGAATGAAGATTAAGGTAAGGTAGAGTGGTTTTATGTGTTGTTATCTATGGGATATGCAGTGGGATTTTGTATGCACAGCATTGTGTTGAAGAGGGCATGGAGAGAAGCCTATTTTGGGGCGTTAGAATGCATGTGGAATAAGTTTTATACATGTGTATGTTCATATTAAGTGGATAAGGCTCATTATACCATCTCTGCCTAGTTCTTATAAACTATTTAAAAGTGTAACGTATTTGTGACAAGAAAGTTGTAGTCTTTGCAACTCTTCTGAAAAAACATTCAGACTAGTTAATTTCTCTCATTTATTTAGACTACCTCTTGCTAATGCATTCTAATATATATATATATATATGGCAAGATCTTGTATGCACCAATTGTACCGTGCAACTTAAGTTCATTTTTAAAAAGTTACACAAAATACTACTAAAAAGTTACACATGTTATTACTGAAAAGTGTACCTTTAATAGTGTAACTTTTCAGTAATAATTTGTATAACTTTTCAGTAATAAATAGTGTAACTTTTAAAAATAGACTTGAGTTGCACGGTATAACTGGTACACAAAAGACTTACTCTCTCTCTCTCTCTCTATATATATATATATATGAGATTATTACTATTTGGTATAACCTTTTTTCCTTAATCACATTTGAGTTTTACACTACAATTTGGTTTAAAAAAGTGGGGCCAAAATGATCACCCCCTACCTCGGCCAAAATGTTTAACCCACCCCTAGAACCCCTACCTCCCTCGACAAACACACACACACACACACTCTCTCTCTCACAGCTTCCAGGAAAACCTAGACAGTATGGCTGTCAAATCTTTTCTTTTTCGTCGTACGATTCGAATTTTCAAAATTCAAATTCGGAGTGAGGAAAATCGATCCATAAGAATTTGTTTTTTTGCACAAACATTGATCTTTACACCAAACCTTAATTGCACGATTTCATTTCAAGCCCTGCATTTGCACATATACAAGTGCTTGCACATGTGATATTTTTGAACAAGGAGAGGCTATTTGCACAGGTTGCATATTTGCACAGACAAACCACTTGCACATGGAGATGATATTTGCACAGGTTCTGTCTAATTGCACAAAATACAAATTCAACCTTTGCACAATTCAAAAAATGCAAAGCTTTGCCAAAATAGACTGTTGAAAACCACATAAAGGCCAAAACAAATACATACATTAACAATAAGTGATGATGCAAGGTTTGAACACTTCAAAACAGTACTTAACCACTATACTACAAAATAGAACATACCAAAATATAGGTAAATACATACCACAAAATGCATACCATTCTTAAAAGTCCTGAATTAATATAATTAGTGAGTTAGCTATGGGTTCACATTAAGTGGATCAACAAACCACTTCACCATTCGTGCTCGATAGTTCCCTGCCGATTGCTCGCTATATTCACCTTTTCTTGTTGGTTTGTTTATCATAAACTTCTCAATCAAGTGGCAGACAATGACACCGTAGTCAAGTGAACCAATTGCTTGCTGGAGACAATCCTCAGATACTGGATCAGCCAAAGGCATCCTTAAGAAAGGGTGTGTGGGTCTGTCCTTCTTAAAAATCTCTCTCAGTTTTTTATTTACATATTTTACCTGCCATACAAAATTGGTATGCTTACGACTTCATAAGACACAACTAATAAAATGTTGTCAATTCAAGAAAAACATAAATTAAGTACAAGGTAGAAACTCACTACCTTTGTCATGGCCATGTTTACGATGTTCACGATTTCTTGAACTTGTAGAGCCTAAAATGGGGGAAAACCAAAAGCAGGAAAAAGTTATTGGACATAAAAATGCATTTTTCCCTAAAAATAATATTGTAGGATGGGGTGGGGACACAATCTTGACATGCACTCAACAAATACAAGCATGAACAGCTCCTGCGAAACTTCCCATGAAGCAAAAATAGCAAGAATTACCTCAGCTAATGATGAAACATCAAGAATATTCAAGTTACTAACTATGAGCTATACCATACTGATGTATATTATTATGCTCATCAACTATAAAAAAAAATCCTAATAATTCTCCTAACACAGAAAATACTATAAACATAAAAAATATTCAAGTTATACTTTGTTCTTCCTAAAAAAAAAATTCAAATAATTCTCCTAACACAGAAAACACTATAAAAATTAGTGCAATAATAAAAACTCTTGTTTTGGTTCTACCTCTTCCTTAGAAAATATTCAAATAAAAAATCTCAACATTGAAAATATCACAAAATTTAGTGCGACCAGGTCTTGCTTCGTTTCTACTCTTTCGCGCTGAATCGTACTTCTTTTTTTGACAAAGACATTCCATCCCTACTCATTTCTAGGGGTGAGCATGGCTCGGTTCGGTTACCGAACCAAACCGAATAGCCAAAACCGAAATAACCGAATTACTCAATATAAAAAACCAAAACCAAGCCATATATATGTAAAACCGAAAAAACCAAAACCGAAAATTTCGGTTCGGTTTCGGTTTTATACCGAAATAACCGAAATATTTTTAAAATAATAAAATTTTAAAATTTAAAATATATAATATTAGTATATATTACTATTAGTATATATAATTATATAATATATAATATTATATATACATAACCGAAATCTAATATATATCTAATCTAATTAAGTGCTTTTTTATATATAAAATATATATAATTATATCTAATCTCAAATATATATAATTATATATATAATATTTTATTTCGGTTCGATTTTTGGTATTGTGGTATTTTTGCCACGAAAACCGAATACCAAAAAATTGAAAATCTAAAACCAAAACCGAACCGAATATCAAATTAACCGAACCGAATTTCTATTTCGGTTCGGTTTTTCGGTTTTTCCCGAATAGTACTCACCCCTACTCATTTCCACCTAAACCTAAGAAAAAAAATTAGAAATCATCAACCAAAATTAAACAAATAAACAACAAAGATAATTGAAAAACATAATATATCACTCAACCCGACTTGAATGAGCTTAAAATCACCTTCACTTCACTGGGGGCGTCTTCTTCAAAATCGCCTCTATGTTCTAAACCTAATTGTTTTGGGCAAATTGGGGGCAATTCATTAATTATTATATTGTTACGTTGATTAGTTATGAACAAGTTGTTTAACAAAACTGTTTTACATTATTTAAAATTCAGAATCCATCTCTTCAAGTTTAAAACTCTATTTCAGTACCTTTAAAAAAAAAAAAAAAAAACTCTAATTCAGTAGTAAAATTTCCAACTCATGGCATAAAAACATTTATCGCATGCCTGGACAACCAAAACTTGTGCAGATTATTAAACTTTAACCCTTTAATATAACATACGATTAAGGAACTAAAAAATCTTTCTAATGCAAAGTGGGTATTTCCATCAAGCCACCAACATCACAATTTACAAGTCCCATATATATTGTTTTCCTATTTTTATTTGAAAATTAATTTATAGTATTTAAATGAATAAAATTATTTTGACGAGGAACTTTAGTCAATGTAAGTTAAAGATACAAAATGAATATGGAATAAGATGTAATTTAAAGGTATTTGTAGGGTGTAAACAATAAATGAGAAAACAATGGAAGTAGGATTAATATATAATAGAAAACACAACAATAAATATAATTGAAGTTGGATCCTACTCTTCATTGAAGTTGTAAACAAATTTCATGTTCGAAATCATAAGTTTATCATCAAACAGTTTTAAAATATTTGATTAATAATATAAAAATTATATAAGAAATTTAAAAAATTTGGATTAATAATATTACATTATAACTGTTATAATTTCATTAACCCTACCTTTTAATACTTCTGATGAATATTTTAATACACTTTACTAATATTTAATATTTTAAAATAATTAAATAATAAACTTATCACAGACTATTTTTATATAAAATCTACTCTTTCAATATATAGTCCAAGTCAATATTTATTTCGATCGTGGGAAAACCGGCCATGCTTGACTAATTATAAGAAAGACAAGTGACTATTGCCGATCACCATCGAGTCCACACTTGCCTTGCCTTGCCTTGCCTTGTATAAATATCAATGAAGTAGGTTTCAATAGTCCAATTTGATAGTTGTTTCCTATTACAAGTGTCTAAAAAATGATACTACAACCCCCCCCTGTACTTAAACTATTTTCACACTAGTAGATATATTAAAAAAAAAAAGTATGTAAATGTAAAAATTTAAATCACACTTTTTGGACAAAATAGATTTAGTTCCATAATTAATTTTTAAAGAAAAAAGTACAAAATAGTTCAACAAATTCGCACAAATTACAAATTGATTTATGTGGAAAAAAAAACACTTCCGTGCAAATTTTTATGCACCAATTTGTAAATATAGTGATTAATTTTTTTGAACCAATATGTAAAACACCCATTTTTAAATATGAAACTAATTCTTATTAATTCTCGTAACATCATGTAACATACATTATTGAATTTACATGTACTATTTCCATATATACTTTGATAGCAGCACATTAATAATCAATTTGACAAGTTATAGGAGAATGGTATTAATATTACTTGTTCTTGAGCATCAGAATTATTTTTGGTCACCAAATGCACAAATTTACAAGATATGATCACAAATGATTCCCATCAAAATAAATACTGTTAACTAAGTTTTCTATGGACACCAAAACAACACAAAAATTATACAATCCATAAAACACGTACTGAGAAGAGCAACAGAGATAAATAACTTTAAGAGCTTGGATGAGGTGGCCTTGTGAGCCTATTCCATTTGATATGGACAAACACATACAACTTATTCCACATGCTATCTACAAACCCAAAGTAGGCTTCTCTCCATGACTTGTTCAACACCAATGCACTGCACACTACTGATAATCCGACGGCGTATCCCAAAGACAACAACACATAAAACCACTCTATCCCACCTCCATCTTCAATTTCCTCTTTGCGTCCGCCGCCATCATCACTGCAACTAACTGTTAACGGAGGACCACAGAGAGTGTTTCCAACGAAGCTCGAAGCATCCAAGCTCTGAAGCTGCGTGCTCTTTGGTATTTCCCCTGTCAAGTTATTAAAGGACAGGTTCAAATAATTCAAAGCAGATAGAAGGGTGAAGCTACTTGGAATCTGTCCGGATACAGAGTTTCTTGATAAATCAAGAGATTCCAATTGCTTCATATCTCCAATGCTATCCGGAATGGAACCTGTGAAGCGATTCCAAGACAAGTTCAATGATCTCAATTCCAATAAACTTGTCAACTCCTTTGGGATATCTCCAGACAGGCTGTTCCTCGAAAGGTCGATGTTGGTCACCAGAGAAAGAGTATTTCCGTATTCAAATTCACTTCCTTTGACGGCTACAGAAACGCTTTCTACAAACGTCCACCAGTAGAGAGAGTAAGAGTATTTATAACGACCAAAACTTCTTTTTGTAGCCATTCCAGTGAAATTGTAAATGCACCTTGGTATTGTGCCTGAAAACCTGTTGTCCGAAAGATCCAAGACTTGAAGAGAGTTTAGGCGGCATATCTCCGGAGGAATCGCGCCATCCAACTTGTTCGAGTCCATCACGAGAAACGTGAGCTCGACTAGGCTAGTCCCGACCCATGTTGGCATGCCTCCACTGAGATCATTATCACCAATATCCATCTTCACCAATTTGGTGCAATTATGCATTGAGAAAGGAATCGCACCATAAAACCTGTTGCCGTAGAGGTTCAAAGACTGCAGCTCTGCAAGATGGCCTATGGAATTGGGGATGCTTCCGGACATGTTATTATCGCCAAGATTCAAATATTCCAAGGAAGGCCATTTCATCCAGCAATCTGGCAACTTGCCACTCAATTGGTTTCCTCCCAGGTGAAGTAACTGCAGCTGATAAGTCTGATTTGTGGTGTCACAGAGGAGGTGAGATGCACCCCCTGAGAATGAGTTGCTAGAGAGATCGAGGTGTCTCAGAGTGTCTGTAACACGAGGTAATGAACCACTGAACTGGTTAGAACCTAAGTAGATATATTTACTATTCTTTAGGCCAAGTAGGCTTGGAATCTTGCCACTCAGATTGTTATGAGTCAGAGTCAAAATCTCGATATCCCAAAACAAGCTTGGAACACTGCCTGAGATTCCAGTATTCGATAAGTCGAGGTCCACAATACTCTTCTGCGACTCGAGCCAAGCGGGAATCCGAGAACCTACACCCAAGTTCCACGATGCTATGTGGAAGGCTGTAAGTTGGAATGGGGGATTCCAGCTGGGATTTACTTGCAGAGTCAAGTGATTTCCGGAGGCGAAAAGTTCCTTTAATTTCGTGAGGTTGGTGAAATGGGTTTCGGTCACAACTCCCTCCAGCATGTTGTCATTAATGTAAAGTAGCTGCAAAGACGAGAGAAGACCGAAACTCTCAGGGAGAGTTCCGTTGAACTTGTTGCTCTGCATCCATAGATTTTCCAAAGACGATAGCTTTCCTAAACTGGTTGGAATCACACCCGACAATGAGTTCCATCCAACATTAAGATATCTAAGAATCTTGAAATTTCCAAATTGGTTACTGAGTTGACCAGAAAGTGAATTATTCCGCAACCTCAGATACTCCAAAGACTCCAGGAAGCAATCTGACATATTTCCAAATGAATCCGACATTTCCCCTCCGAAAAAATTATCACTCAAGTCTAACCTCTGCATTTTGCACAGCTTAGAAATTTCTTTTGGTATTTTTCCGGAAAGCTCATTGGATGATGTGTCGAGGGTGTTAATTGAGGTCAGATTATCAATGGAACTGAAGATGGTACCATTTAGCCTATTTACAGCCAAATCAAGAAACTCCAAGTCTTTACAAAGATAGAACCAATCCGGAATACTGGAATTGAGATCATTAAAAGAAAGATCAATATGCCGGAGTTTAGTGGCATTGCTAATGGCCGGAATTTGTCCTACGAAACTGTTGCCCCTTAGATCAAGATCGACAAGATTTGTGAGCTGAAAAATCCATGGCGGGATGGAAATAGGGGACTTAAAGTTATCAGCAATATATAGGTGCCTAAGGGTTGTAGAGTTGACATGATCCAGAGGAGCTATATAATCAAGACTGCAAGATTGGAAATTTACTTGCTCTAGAGAAGGGAGGGAGGTGATCACCTGTGCCCAGTTGTACGCTTCGCTGAGGTTAGTAAAATCCATGTTGAGATGCTCCAACTGCGAAAGCCCAGTCAGCCAATCAAGACTGTCGACGTGAAGAACACCATATGGAGCGGCATTCAAATCTAAAGTGCGCAGATTGGAAAGATTTCCAATTGTATGGGGAACCTTCCCACCGAATCCAGCCCCGGATAAGTTCAAATACTCAAGGTTCTCCAACAATCCAATGAAGGAAGGGATTGTTTCTCCAACGAAGGAGTTTTTGCTGAGGTCAAGATGTCTCAGATACTTCAGATTGAGCAGGGATGGATTCATTTTCCCCCTAAATCCTCGAAGATGGAGCTCGTAAACATGGCCTGTCGAGTTATTGCAGATCACTCCTTTCCATTTGCAGCAGTCGAGCGCGTCATTCCATGTGGACAAAACGTCGTTTGGGTCTTGCAGAGATTGTTTGAAGCTTAGGAGCGATTGTTTTTCGATTTCGGGGCAAAAGACGGGGTTGTTTTCAGCAGAGAAGCTTAATGTGAAGGAAGAAATGCAGAGGAAAATAAGGAGAGGAGTATGGGAGGCGTGCATTCTGTGCATGTGCAAGATTTATTTTAATATAGATTAGTGATATTAATGGGAGGAATATATGTATAGTATTGGTGGTGATGCTCCTTTTGTAACAATTTCGAAGAAGAATAATAGTATTAAAGAGACTAATCAATGACCAAGACTTCCCACTGTCTAAAACTATATGTGGTCTTTTTGGTGGAGGTAGGTATCGCTTTACCACTGCTCAAAATCTATCTTCCTAATTATAGCGACGCCATTGGGGAGTTTCTTATCAAGTTCAAGATCAGAATAAAATACTTATACGTTGTAACATGTATATTTAATTTAAATTTCATTGGACGGATGTAGTATTAGTTTTATTTATATATATTATCACTTTTACGCTTATTTATTGTTACTATTTAAAATATTCTTGATTTTTAAATAATGATAATGAATATATATTATAGCGATAGTGTGTATATATTAATTCCCTAATATTTCTCCTTACTCATGTGCTCGATTCTCGAATCTACTCCACGCAGGAGACTCACGAGTAGATAATTTAATATGGCTGAAATTATTTTCTATTGAATGTGAACTCAAAATGTAGGCGTGAGCCAAATCCTCTGATATTAAAGAATTTCATCTCATCTAACAATTCGTACATGTAGAAAAAGTGTAACATTAATTCATGTATATTAATTTTTCTAACAATTGTTATGAGACAATTGTCTGTAAGTTTCACTTATATTTTTCAACACGTTTCAGTTATATTAACAATAAATTTCATCTATGTTTTTACATGCACGTTGCAACTAGTATATAAAAAACTATTCACAAATTTTATAAAAGTGGTGATTAAGTAGAAAATCTATGACTTTTTAAGCATTTCTTCTATTCAAGTTATGCCTTTGAACTATAGATGAATCCAAATGTTCAATAAAGGGCCAAAATAGGCAATGGATTTTGTGTGGTCTATTTAGCAACAATTATGTAAGCTTGGGTCATAGAAAGTGGGCTTCAAAAACCACTATTGGGTTCTTACAAATTGGAAGGCGGCCCAAATATTATTCTTAGGTCCACATCAGATAAGCAAGAAAAGAATAATCCTTAAAACAAAAAATAAATAAAATAACATAAGAATGGATATAGAAATTAGAAGGATAGCAGCTAACGCTAAATACGTAACAGAGAAATACACTTGAAGATGCATTTGTTTTTGACAAAATCATGTATAGGTGTTAGGTCTGATGAGTCTTGAGATGGATTTGAACTAGATGTATGTTTATTTTTGTACTTATTTATCCAGTAAGTCATTTGTTTTTATTTGTAATTATTTGAAAAATTGTGATTATCCCGTGAGAGTGAGACACTCTTACAATTTTTTTTATTGAATATTGCAAAGTACGTATGTGTGGGTAAAATTTTGAACTATAAATGTGAATAAAATGAAGTAAAACAACTTTGAGCACGAAATTATGAAACTTGGATCCTCTCCATTTCTATATGTAAATTTCTTCTAAAATTAAGAGAGATTGACACAATATATAGATCCCACTCATTATCATAAGTCTCATAAATTTATATTTTTATTAATTATTTTAATTTTGTGTCTATAATTGAAATTCACAAAAAATTACACTAAAAAAAAGAAAAAGTATCCGCGGGCTAAATTATGTGGGCATCATTGGTATACATAAATTCAAGGGATATGGTAATGGGAGCGATCATTATTCGGCAAATTTATTCACCATTTCTTATTGAATCGCCATTCCATTATTTTGAAAAACCATATACTCCCTTCGTTGTAGGACAAATTTTATAATTGTCTTGTACATGTGAATAAAAAAAAGTAAATACGTGAGTATAAAGTTAAATAAAAAAATTAAAAAAATATGTACTTTATTGACTTTTGTGAGTATAAAAATTAATTTTGTTTAGATATGTGAAAGATTGAAAGTAGAGTTGAGACATTTAAATAAGACAAGTGTGAAAGTAGATGTGAGACGTAGGAAGTATTATATTATATGGAAAATACACATTTTTGTCCTATAAATTTCGTTGACTTTGGTTTTCGCCCTCTTAAGTTTTGAATTTTTGTTTTCGTCCTTTAATTTACCAAAAATTATGGTTTTCGTCCTCCAACTGCCTATAATCAGTCATACTAATATACATGTGGATCCGTTTTTTCTTTATTTTTTAAATAAAATACTAACGTGGGGGTATTTGGAGGGAATTAGGTCTTGACAAAATACATTTTTAACCGTAAATTCTCTCTCAAATACCGTCCAATACTTACATTCATAGAATCTTCTGTCCGGATTCATTTTTGAATATGATGTACAAACCGTGCAACGAAACCACAATGACACTTAATATTGTGCTCGAAGCTCGTTGATTCATACGAATTTCTTGAAGACATTCCTCTTCTTTTTCGTATAGTGAGTATGCGCTCAAAATAATTTAGGCTTTTGGATGTTTTGATTTGGGGATCTTTGTTCCTTTTTTCCTAATTCTCTCAAACTCCCATGCCTAAATTTGATCAACTAGGGTTTTGATTTGGGAGAGAATTTACGGTTAATCCTGTATTTTATCCATCAAGAACTAATTCTCTCTAAATACCCCACATCAGTATTTCACTTAAAAAAAATTGTTCTGCGTGTGTATTAACGGTCGTATGACTGGTTATAGCCGCGGTTGAAAGACGAAAATCTTATCTTTTGGTAAGTTAAAGGACGAAAACAAAAATTCAAAACTTAAGGGGATGAAAACCATATTTTTTTGTAAGTTAAAGGACGAAAACAAAAATTTAAAACTTAAGAGGACGAAAATCAAAGTCAACGAAACTTATATGACAAAAATGTATATTTTCCCTATATTATACTCCCTCTGTCCCAGAGGAACTTGCAAGTTTTCCTTTTCGGGACGTCCCAAAGAAACATGCAGACCCAAAAAAGGAAACTTTTTTATAAACTTCACCCTCACAATATCTACATATTTACACAAAATGACATTACTTTTTCACTTTTTGGGCCCACATTACACTCAATCCAACTAACTTTTTCACTTTTTACATAAAATTTAACCAAATTAACTCCCAAAACACTATTTTTTTTACTTTATTCTACTTTCTTCTTAATTTGTGTGTCCCTCCTCCCTTGCAAATTGCTCTGGGACGGAGGGAGTAATATACAATATTTCAATATATCAATAATATCTAGTGATGACAATGAGACGGGATCAAATTCGAACCCGCCTCGTACGGACCGAATAAAAATTCGATCAACGGGTCGTGTAATTGCCTATGTATCGCTCACGTAAGTACATGAACGTGCAAGAGACATAAGCAAAAATAGTTGACTTATTGTACTAGAAAAGATAAGTGTACTATTTTCCTAATCAATTTCAATCGTGAATTGATTAGGTACGTACCGCGGTTGACCACAAAGCCCAAACTGGGTCAATTTCAGGACCCAATCAAATTGACCTCATCATTTGGTTCAATATTCATTTGGTTTGACGTTTGAGTAGTTTGGTCACTATCAACAGACCCTTCCTAAAAAATATGGAGGTCATGTGCTACTTTTTAAAATAAGGCCTCAAATGTAATAATTGAAATTAAATAATTAGAGAAGATTAAATAATTACCAACATAAATAAAAAAAGTTGATCGTTAAACACCATGAATTTAGTGGCTTTTTTGAGAAAAAATTAATTAAAATTAAATTAAGGAGGAAAGTACAAGATTTTTTGCTCAAACTTTTTTCTTGATATTGTAGTATTTTTTTATGTGCATTTGCAATAGTATATTTTATAATTGTTGAAAAAAATTATGTTTCAATATTTAAAAAATGTAAAGTACGTATTTATAGATAAAATCTCATATCTTAACTGAGTAACAAACTTCCTAATTTTTTGTGCTTTGAAATATAAGAATAATTTAATTAAGATTTATATATCTATATTAATTTTAAAAAAAATCAAAATTAGGCCCCTAAATTTTGGGGCCCCTGTGACATGTCACTGAATGTACATGCTAAAGAACGGCTTTGCTATCAACTATTAGCTACACTAGTCACCCTAATTAAATTTCACACTTTGATGAGGACGTGTGTTTAAGAAAAAATATTTTATTAATTTTACATTTTGATGAGGATGAAACAACACTTAAAAATTAGCAAGAATATAACAAACACTGCAACAACATCAAGAATAGAAGTTGGAAAATTGGTAATTCGGTGCTTTTTGGCTGTTTAGACACTATAAATATATTTTTTCAAATTATTTTATAAAAAATGTATAAATATACAAATTTAGTGCCGTCTAGGCTTGAACACGCTTAAAATTGTCGATTTTGCAGAAATTTGATGGATTTGCGCATAAAACTAGACGCTTGACTAGTTTTTAACATCAGATGGCCTTGTGAGCCTCACCCAATGAACACAGACACACACATAAAGTTGATCCCACATTCTTTCCACTAAACCGAAGTAGGCATCTCTCCATGGCCTGTTCAACAGCAATGCACTGCACACTCCCGAAAATCCAACTGCAAATCCTAAAGATAACAATACATAAAACGACTCTATCTCACCCTCATCTTCTTCACTCTCCTCTTTATCCCCGTCCACTTCCTCGCTGCAATAAACTGTCAGCGGAGGGCCACAGAGACTGTTGCCACCAAAGCTGGAAGCATCCAGGCTCTGAAGCTGGGTGCTTTTCGGTATCCTCCCTGTTAAGTTATTATCCGACAGGTTTAAATGATTCAAAGAAGATAGGAGTGCCAAGCTATTTGGGATCTGGCCGGTGAGAAAATTTCTTGAGAAATCAAGAGACTCCAATTGTTTCATCTTATGTCCGATATTTTCCGGGATGGAACCTGTCAGGCGATTCCTCGACAAGTTCAATGATCTGAGCTCCACCAAACTTGTCAACTCCATTGGAATGTCTCCCCACAGGTTGTTCTTCGAAAGGTTGATATCTGTGACCAGAGAAAGAATAGTTCCATATGTCAACTCACTTCCTTTGATGGCTACCGATGCACTGTCTATGAAGGTCGACCAGTACACAGAGAAAGAGAATCGTCCACGATCTAAACTTCTTTTTGTCGCCATTGCAGTGAAATTATAAAGGCACCTCGGTATCAATCCTGAAAATTTATTGCCGGAGAGATCCAGGATTTGAAGAGAGTTTAGGTGACAAATCTCTGGAGGAATATCACCGCTCAGCTGGTTGGAGCGCAGAATGAGAAACGTCAGCTCGACTAGGTCCGTCCCCAGCCATGTTGGTACGCCCCCGACGAGACCATTTTCGCCGAGATCCAACTTCACCAACCACGCACACTTACGGATGGAGGAAGGTATCTCTCCGGAGAGTCTGAGGCCGTTGAGGCTCAAAGACTGCAGCTGCGCAAGATAGCCAATGGAGCTCGGGATGGTTCCGGATATGTTGTTGTTGTTTCCTAAGTTCAAATATCTCAACAAAGGCCATTTCATCCAGCAATCCGGCAATTCTCCGGTCAATTGATTTCCCCCAAGATGAAGAAGGTTCAATTCGTATGTTCTGTATCTAGTGTTGCAGAGCAAGTGAGATATACCTCCGGAAAATGAGTTGTTAGAGAGATCGAGGTGTTGCACAGTGTCTGCAATCCGAGGTATTGAACCACTGAATTGGTTAGAGCCCAAGTAGATATACTGATCCTTGCCATGCAAGTCTGGAATCTGGCCATGCAGATGGTTGTTGGACAGAATCAGGACTGGGATCTTCCACATCCAACTGGGAATATTGCCTGAGATTCCAGTATTCGATAAATCGAGGTAGGACATGCTCGTCTGCGCCTCGAGCCATGAGGGAATCTGAGAGCTGGATCCCAATTTCCACGACCCCACGTGGAGAGATGTAAGTTGGAATGGGGGATCCCAATTTGGGCTTACATTCAGAGTCAAGTGATTTCCGGAGGCAAAAAGAGCCTCTAGTCTTGTGAGGTTGGTAAAATGGCCTTCCATCACAACCCCTTCCACATTGTTGTCATTAATGTCAAACAGTCGCAGATTGAGAAGTCGGCCCAAACTCTCGGGAAGAGTTCCGGTGAACTTGTTATCATACAGAAATAACTCTTCTAAAGATGATGATTTTCCTATGTTGATTGGAATTACACCAGACAATGAGTTTCTGCCGAGATCAAGATGCCGAAGGCTCTTAAATTCTCCAAATAGATTCGTCAGATGACCAGAAAGTTGATTTTCGGACAAATGCATAATCTCCAAAGCCTCTAAGAAGCACTCTGACATATTTCCAAATACCTCCCCTTGAAAATTATTTTTAGACAAGTCCAACCGTTGCATTTTGCACAAGTTACCAATTCCTTTTGGTAATTTTCCAGATAATTGATTGGCAGATGCATGGAGGGTGCTAAGAGAGGTCAGATTTTCGACGGAGTTCGAAATCGTGCCATCGAGGAGATTCGAACTCAAATCAACAAACTCCAAGCGCTTACAAGAGTAGAGCCAATCTGGAATACTGGAACTCAAACCATTTAAGGAAAGGTCAACATGCATGAGGTTGGTGGCATTGTTAAATTCCGGGATCGGTCCTACAAATCCATTGCCGCTCAGATCAAGAGAAAGAAGGTTGCCGAGCTGAAATATCCACTTCGGAATTGAAACAGAGGACTGAAGGTTTTGAGCAGAGAGATAAAGGTACTTGAGAGTAGAAGTAGTGTTAACATAATCTAGAGAAGCTGAATAATCAAGGCCGCAGGATTGGAGATGCAGTTCGACCAAAGAAGGGAGGGCGTTTATTGCCTGTGGCCAGTCGTGCGCCTTGCGGAGGTCCACATAGTCCATGTTCAGATGCTCCAGCTGAGAGAGTGGCAACAGCCATTCAAGGCTATCGGCGCCCAAGCCGCCGTTGAGTCCCAAGTCTAAAGTGCGTAGCTTGGAAAGATTCCCGATCGTATTGGGAATCTTTCCACGATATGCAGAGCTTGATAAGTTCAAGTGCTCCAGGTTTGCAAGTGACCCGATGAAAGAAGGGATTGTTTCTCCGAACATGCGGCTTTGGCTGAGGTCGAGATGCCTCAGGTCCCTGAGATTGATCAGAGAGGGATTTATTTGACCGTATAAACCGCCGGAGTTTTGAAGATGGAGTTGCTGAACACGGCCAGTCGAGTTATTGCAAACGACGCCGCTCCACTTGCAGCAATTCGCTTCGCGATGGTCCCATGACGAGAGTAGGTTGTTTGGATCGATCAAGGATTGCTTGAATTTTAAGAGCGATTGTTTTTCTAATTCTGGGCAAGAAAGGGTCTTGTTTGCAATGCAATGGCTTATTTTGAAGAAGGAAATGAGGAAAAACAGAGCTGCATAGAGTGGTTTCCAGCCACTCATTTTGGAAAAATCTTTGGATTAAGATAAATTGATAGCTGGTACGATGGTCAGGATATTATAGATTTGGTGACCCTTTAAAAAAAAACTCAAGTGAAGCAGGCGAGGGAGTTGGCCTGTTTTCTTGTTTGCATGTTTTTATCTCTTCTTTGCGTTTAAGATACTTTCCATTAATTAATTTATCCATATGAGTTAACTATTAAAGACTTTTAACTCATTATTATAATTTAAAAATGAGGAACACTCACGTGAAACGGGTAAATTTAAAAAAAAATTGTGGATCCTATCGGGTCGGGTCAGGTTTGGTTTTTTTTTTTTTCTAAAAAAAAATCGCAACTATGATTTCAAATTTTTTCACTTTCAGGTATGTTACTATTTAGTCAAATGCATGTTACTAATAAGCAAAATATGTGTTACAATTAGATTAAATGTTGTTTTCTTTACATATATGCATTTGTTTTTGTAGAAAACTAGAAATAACATTATTTCATACAATTTAATAATAAATGTGTGTTACTTCAAAAAATATTATTTTTTTCATAAATACTTATGAGAAAATAATATATTTCCTTATTTTCGCTCTCATGTATGTTACTATTTGACTAAATGCATGTTACTAATAAGCAAAATGTGTGTTACAATTAAATTAAATGTTGTTTTATTTACATATATTCATTTGTTTTGTGTAGAAATAACATTTTTCCATACAATCTAATAACAAATGTGTGTTACTACAAAAAATATTATTTTTTTCATAAATACTTATGAGAAAATAATATATTTTCTTATAGTAACACACATATTGCTTTTGTGTTATATGAAAAATTATTTATTATATAAAAATAAATAAATATATATATAAAGAACAACATTTCATAAGATTGTAACACACGTTTGCTAAGATTGTAACACACATTTGCTCTAATAGTAACATATATTTGCACCCCCAATTTGTGTTACAATATGGGCAAAGTACGTGTACTGTAAGAGAAAATATATTTTTATAAGAATAATTATGTGTTTTTTAATTTAATCATTATTCTTTTAAATCAAGGTATATTGATTAATATATTAATACACTTTTTTATTATTTTTTATGTGTTATTATATAAAAAATAATTATTTCTATACAAATAAATAAATATTTATGAAAAACCAATATGTTTTATTATAGTAACACACATGATTTTTCTCTTATATTATGTTAAAAATTATTTATTCTTTAAAAACAAATGAATATATGCAAAATAACATTTTTTTATAAAATTGTAACACACATTTGCTCAAATAGTAACATATATTTTCTCCCCAATTTGTGTTACTATTTGGGCAAACATATATATGTTACTATAGGATAAAATGTATTTCTTATTTAAAATTAATTTCTTATTTATTTATTTTTTCTATTTATAATACATCTCTAATTAAATAATAATAATAATAAAAATTATGCTTTGGTATTGGGCCTCACCTGTACGTTTGTACTCCAGGGTTGCGCCATTCATCTCTTCGATATCGCAATACCCGCGAGTTTTTGTATGAATATGGGTATGATCCAGTTAATAATATGATATCGTTTCACACCGTAAAATGTTTCATATAAGTTTTATCTTTAAAAATTAATTACTTGGAAGACGTAAATACATGATGAAAAGCTTATAAGGCAATTATTGTATACCAACATTATCATACTCCATTGTCCACTTATTACAGTGAGGTTTAATTCCAACTTTCATTTATAAAAGGCAATAATTAAGTTTCTGCTGAGATCAAGATGTCCAAGACTCTTAAATTCTCCAAATTGATTCGTCAGATCACCAGAAACTTGATTTTCAGACAAATGCATAATTTCCAAAGCTCCTAAGAAGCAGTCTGACATATTTCTAAATATCTCCCCTTCAAAATTATTTTTAGACAAATCATTTTTGTGCAAAAAAAAAAAAAAAATTATAATTCCGTGCATAAAAAAATATATTTTATGCAAATATTGTAAATTAATTTATAAACATAATATTTTTTGAATTAATATGCAAATACACCTAATTATAAATTGACAAATGTTATAGAATTTAGAGTCACTTACATGTTGGTTCAAAAAAATCACTATATTTATAAATTGGTTCAAAAAATTTGCATGGCAGTATTTTTTTTTTTTTTGCACGGAAATATTAATTTTTTTTGCACAGGATCAATATGTAATTTTTGTCAATTTTTTGAACCATTATGTACTTTTTCCTAGAATTTATACATGGTTTGAACTTGTTCTAGGCTCGGACAATTTACTCCACTGTGTCTTTTTGTTTTCCTTTTTTTATTTCTCTATGTTGAACTTTTCTTTCATCTCGTCCACATGCATTACTTTTAGGAGAAAGTTGACCAAAATATGGGTGTGATTGCTTTGTAGGATTTAATTATCGATTCGTATAACGTATACATATTCTTAATAAATAAATAATTTTATCTTTCAAAATAAAAACACCAATCATGACACCTAAGAAGACCCTTCTACTCTTGTAAACAAACATTGTATATGAAAGCAATAACCTTGTACAATTGATATAATTTTCTATTATATAATTTTCCTTCTTCTCTTCTTTAAAAAAAAAACCCCTTTTTCTTTCCTTCTTTTGAGGTGAACTCTTTTTAGAACCACCCCTTTATCCTATAAAAATTTATATTTTTTTTTATTTTGGACATTTTATATAAATTTACACACTAATAAAAGTGTGTTTTCAAACCCATTTAAAAATTTATAATATTTTTTTAAATGTTGGTAAAATTCAATTTATTAAAGAAAAAATTGATTCTATACTTTTTAATGGTTTGAATCTTACACTTGTCAGATATGAGTTGATAATAATCTATAAGTTTCAGTTATATTTATCAACACATTACAGTTATATTAGCAATAAATTTTATCTATGTGTTCACATACACGGTGCAATTAGTACATATTATTTGTGGATTTGAAATCCATGGATTTCACACACAAATAAACGCTCTTTTCAAGGAATCTACAAATACTTAAATTTGTTTTATGTTTAATAATGTGCCAATGGGCAATGGATTAGATGTGGTCTATTTAGCAACAAATATGTAAGCTTGGGTCACAGAAATTGGGTCAAAAACAACTATTGGGCCAAACTCTTACAAATTGGAAGGTGGCCCAAATATTATTCTTAGGTCCACATGAGATAAGCCCGAAAAGAATAATCTTCAAAACAAAAGTAAATAAAATAAAATAAGAATGGATAAAGATAGCAGCTAACGCTAAATACGTAACAGAGAAATAAACTTCAAGAAGCATTTTTTTTTGACAAAATCATGTATAGGTGTTGGGTCTGATGAGTCTTGAGATGGATTTGAACTTGATGCATGTTTACTTTTATTTATCCAATAAGTCATTATTTTTATTTGTAATTATTTGATAAATTGTGTGAAACAGATTTATAATATTGCAAAGTACGTATGTGGAGGTGAAATTTTGAGCTATTATCCTAAAGAAATGTGTATGATATGAGGTAAAATAAATTCGAGCACGAAATTATGTGGGCATGATTGGTATACATAAATTCAAGGGGTGTGGTAATGGAAGGGATCGTTATTCAGCAAATTTATTCACTATTTCTTATTCAATTGCCATTCCATTTGTTAGAAAAAACATATACTCCCTCATGTCCAGATAATTTTCATAGTGGTCCAGAATAAAAAAAAAGTATATAAATATAAAATTAAATAATAAAATAAAAAATATGTATTTTATTGACTTTTGTGAATTTAAAAAGTTTTTTTTAGATGTATAATAGTAGAGTTGTAAAGTTCAAAATTCAATAATATACAATATTTTAGTATTATATTATAATATACAGTATTTTAATATATCAATAATAGTTATTACAAAATTCAAGGATTAATAAATAAAATGAAAACATAATAGTATTCAATTTATTAGAAAATGCAACAAACTAATAATTAGATAATAAATCAATGGTATAGTGTAATAATAGTGTCCATAATTCACTAGGGATTATGTTAAGTAAAGAAAAGGTTCAAATCAGGTGCAAATAAATGACAAATTATGTCAATTCATGATCTTGAATTCCTACCAAACGCTCAGCTCTGCAATGAAAAGATTTCCTACCAAAGCAAATATTACCTATTCTTAGTCAAAAGAGGCACTTGCAGGAATAGAGATAAGGGTGTTTGCTTCTCTTCTATCTCTCTCAAGCTCTATTTGTCAACTCCGAAGAAATCTTCTCAAGATCCTGCATAAAATTCAAGTCGGAGGAAACTCTGGCGTTGATCCTCCAACGCCCAAGTCAGTACTCCGCCCTGATGAAGAGAATTATGAAGAGATGTTTTTAGAGGAGAATGAAAAGTGTGCATGTGTGTCCTCAATGAAGAGAAAAATTCTTTATATATCTTCTCCTTTGACAAGGGCATATTGGTCCTTTTAATGTAGTTGAACTAACTACCATGGGGCCACTCTTTAGGGGACCAAATCCACTCACCTTGTGCCAACTCCTAAGTAGTTTCTTTGGTGATTTGTTGGTACAAAGATGATTATTCTTTATGTTATTTTAATGGTGGTGTTGAATGCATATGAAGTACCATGATTAGTTTTCAAGAATCAAAATCACATTCATTCTTGTCATCCAAGTAAAGCTATTGGGCCCAGACTTGAACTCTAAATGGAATAAGATCTCGCAATTCAATTCCGACTTCTGGTTCATCTTATCTCCTATAAAGAGAATTTGTTATCTTAAGTCTTTCTCTATTACGCGAAGATCCTTCATGCAGAGCTTTATTACACTCGTTAGGCTCTTCATCTCTAATTTTATTCTAAGTCAGTTCCGACTTCCGAGAGAAAACCCATCTCTACTCGAGTAAAGAATACTTATTTTTACTATGGAAAAATAGGTGCTTATTTTTCAACATCGGCCAGGAACCATCGAAATTTATTATATTAAAAATTTATTTGAGACCAATATAAATATTAATAAAAAATTATCACTTTTTCAAAAGTGATAATATTTTTAAAAAAGATAATAGTCACTTTTTAATAAAAATATTATATTTTTTATTAAAATTTTATTACTTTTTAAAAGTAATAATTTTTTTTATCAATAAATGATTAATTTTATGTCGCGAGACGATTTGTCATAGATCTTCCTCAAAAGATGTAACATATCAAACATAACCATTCCGGATAAATTGAATTTCAATAAAAACGTTATAATTTTTTTTTTTCTTCTTGGTTCTTGCATATTATAATTCTTATATTGATACATACTTCAAGTGTTCAAAGATTGACACAAAATCGTGTTAAACTTTAAACTTCATTTATACTTCTTTTCATTTAATTAAATAATTGAGGATCCAGCGACCCCACTAGAGAGAGATAGTGACATTTTTTTCTATTTTAATAAATATCAAATAAAATTAATAAATTAAATTAATTCGTGTTAAACGACGAATGAGTTGGGCAAACGTCGAATGTAGGCTTTACATCTCTTTCCCAAATTAATCCCACCAGTAATTAATGACAATCAATTCTTGATGTTCGTGACAATTAATTAAATCATCTTTAATATTGATAAGTGAAGGACCATGCAATAACCATTATATATGTCATTAAAAAAACAAAATAGTTCACAAAATTATACTCCCTCCGTATTTCTATAAGTTGCTCATATTGCCATTTTTTGTCCGTCTTTCTATAAGTTGTTCATTGCTTTTTTACCTTTTTTGGAAACTACTATTCACTTCTTTATTATTATTTTCAATACTTTTGACACTATTTTCATTACTTTTTCACTTTTCTCCATCACATTACTCATACTTTTTCTATCACATCACTTATACTTTTTCACTTTTTCCATCACATCACTTATACGTTTTCACTTTTACCTTAATTCGTGTGCCCAAAAACAACGAGCAACTTATAGAAATACGGAGGGAGTAATAATTACAAATTAATTTTGTTGAAAAAAAATATATTTTTGTACAGAAAAAAATTATACTTTTATAAAAATATTACACACTAATTTATAAATATAATAATTTCTTTTAAAATAATATGCAAATGCCCGAATTAATATCCATTTGGACCACTCTCTCTTCGCTTCTCTCAGATATATAGTTTTTATATTTTACGTCGTTTTACAAAATATAACGTTATTAATCAATTTGTCATTTTCAGATTATTAAAATAATTAATTGAAGTTTTTTTCATAGCTCATTCGTGTCTTTAATTATTTTTGGAGTTTATTAGATCACGACTTGTAATCTTATTAAAAGATGGCAACGTGATTTTATCATAATATTTGTTAAAATATATTATACTTTACATTTTTTTACAAAACAACGTTGAGGTTACATCCTTGTAAATGACACAAAGGTAGAATGAAATGATATTATTATATGTATTTATAAAAGTGATATTACTATACTTATTTAGTGATATTATAATTTATATATATAAATATAAATCATTGCAATTTATATTGTTATTATTGTATAGTATCTACAGGATATATATATATATATATATATATATATATAAGACATATATCAATCCTAAGGCGCCACTAATGCCTATACACTCAATCAGTTCTAAAAAAATTAAGTCAGTATTATTTATATCATTTAATGAATATTATGGCTGAATGTAATAATATAAATTTTAAATTAAGAGAGTATGTCTCTCTTCTACCGTGAAATTTATGTTGTCCAAAATATGTGAATTTTATTAGAGAGTATGTGAAATTTTATAATATGATCAAATATTTTTATGGTGTCTATATTTCATATATTGTGACACCACAAAAGTATTTTTTATATTCTTAAAACGTAATAAAAATATAAAAAAATTCACAGATTTTAAACTAGTCGAATAAAATATTGTAAATTTTGTTCGACAATTACACATGGCAAACACGAACACTTATATAAAATATTTCTTGTACCATTAAGTATACAATTATATAAAATATTTCTTTAAAATTAATAATAATATAATTCAACAACTATAGTTTAAATATATATATTATAAAAATAAATAATAATGATACATAATATTAAAAATAAATTCATATATTATTATCAAAAATATATATTGTAATAATAAAATCAAATATAATATTTTTTTTTAAATTATGTTTTTAAATAATTATCTATATAATAATAATAAGAATTATAAAAACATATATAATTATTAGAAATATATAATATTAGTAATATTAATAATAAAAGATATACATAAAAAAATTCAACGATTAACAATTCCAACAATATATAATGATAAACAAATTCACTCAACATTTTATTCATAGTATCTACCAATTATAGAATGATCATTCATGGGTCATTTAATTTACACATTCATTTTATTCAATTATAATTTTATTTAGTTATATCAATCACGCCATAAAATATATTTCATATAAGTTTTTTTTTTTTGCATATTTTAAATTGGTCGGATCAAGTCAAGTAGATAATTCGTTTTAAATATGATGGGCTTGTGTTATTATAAGGACAACAATATATTATTGTAAAAGAAACTTTGCATGTTCTCATACAAATAAATATTTGTCAATTTAATAACACATATAATATATTAAAAATTTATATATACAAAGTTTTTATAGTGTGAAAAAGAAAACTTAGTTTTAAATTGAAAACAAGTGATAAGTTGAAAAAAAAAAAACACATGACTTAGTTTTAAAGGGATTAAGAAATGAAAAAGAAATGCATATTTGTACTTATATTATATCAACACATGACTAAAAAAAAATTCTTTAAAAGCTAGTAACACTATCAGATATATTAAAGAAATAAATTTATTTCACACAATTCTACAAGTTTTAACTTTTGAATAAAATAAAACTCTTTTATGATATTAGAGCTTAATCACGTCCAATGTCCCTGATGTGTACATAATATACATAATATTAGATATTATATTGTAATGCTAAATTATTGATTTTTTTAATATATACAAATCATTAATTTTTTTATATAGTTCCTAGATTTTTAGTTAAGAGTCAAGTTTGAGTATCTCAAGTGGTAATAGCTCCACTACCTATTAAAGATAATGAGGTCCTGAATTTGAGAAATTGGAAGAAAAAATTAATTCTCTCATTTGATGGATGGTTGTTCATCTCTTATAAAGGCTGCGATTCTCACGGTGCGCTTAAGGGTTTCAACTTCAGTTGGTCTTTCTTTTACTGTGGTTGCGGTTTCGATATATAGCGAGATAAAATGATATATCATATACCTGATGGTAAAAAAAAAAACTATTGCAATTAATTGTCTTAAAAATACTATAATCTCGAAAAAATATTGTAATTTATTACTTTTAAAATAAATTTAATTAAATATGATATGTGCGTATTTTATGATCTGGAAATGATTTGTATGATGTGTCATAATATTAGTATGAGTTGAATTGTAGGACAAGGACTTGGTCAATTGGGTAGTGGGGCTAGTAATCAAAGCGAGCTGCCTGCACTAATTATGGAGTATCAATCAACACCCAGCTCACTCTCGGCTCAGTGGCTCACCCATTTGACTCAGTATGTGGATCTTTATATTACGCGCCAACATCAAGACTCAGCCCACCTCGGCCCATGGCTTCACCCTTTGACCTTTTCCTCTTCATTCGTTTATACTCCCTCAAAAGTTAATAGATAAAATAAAGTTGCGTACGTTTTGTATGAAAATAATTCATAAAATTATTTTAAATTATTAAATATTTAGTTAAATAAATTAAAATATTTATTAGAAGTATTAAAAAATTAAGATTAATAAACTTTTTAATAATTATAACATAATATTATTGATTCAATTTTTTGATATATTCAATGAAATTTTTTATACACCTGATTAAATATTTGATATTTTAAAATTGGTTCATAATAAGTTTATCATGAATTATTTTCATACAAAACTTTGCCAATAAAATTATTTTGAGATTCACTTATAATAATGGATTGTGAGAATGATAATGAAAATGATTTTTTTCATAAAAAGAAAATACATATTTTTTGTGAAAGGACAAAAAAAAAAAAAAGAGGATAAATTTAACGGATGGAGGGGTATGATTTATTATATCCTTCACTCTTTATTCTTTTGTATTTTGTTTATTGAATATTTAATTTATGAACACAAAATTATAAAAATTTGTGGATTATTCTTAAAATTTCACGTGTCATACATTTAAATAATGAAATATAGTTATATATACAAAGAAAAAATGACAGATAATTTCATATGTTGTTTTTAGTAGTTTACGTAAGTTTATATTGATTCTTTTTGAGATAATAAAAAAATTCAATTTTATGTTATCCACATAGATAAATACTCCTTCCATCCACAATATCTAGTCATTTTTCAGTGCATGTGTTTAATACACTATGTCGAAGGGTATTATGGAATATGATGAGATTTTTTTAAAAACGTAAAAATTGCATATGAAAAATTTGTTCATATACAATTTTTAAATTCGTAAACATACTTCACTATGTTTCATAATATCCTTTGACATATTGTATTAAATCACGTGCAGTTAGAGATGACTAAGTATTGACAGATCGAGTATGATTTTGTAGGATTAATTAGGGTAATGTATGATAACTATATTCATAAATAACTGATCGATTTACCCCAGAGGAGAAACCCTGATAATTCATGAAATTTGTTTGACGTTAGTATTTTTCAAACATTTTAAAAATACATTAATTTATAATGATAAACTGAACTTTTGCCAAGTCTTAGTCTTTAGATTAGCTAGATGTTGACCCAAAAAATACCTTAGGATGATAATGACAAATAAGTCTTTGTTCAACGTATAAATTAAGTCGTATAAATGGGTTGATTAGTTTGGAGTGTAAATTTTACTCTCACAATTATTTTCATCAAACATTTACCATTGTTGCACTTAATAATTATGGTTGACGACTGTCAATATTAAATTGAAAAAATATATAATTATTCAATTAAAATAATAATAAATATTTACAAATATATCTTTACTATCCATTTTTTATTTTTTGAACATTTATAAAGATATATTCTTATTTTTTTAAATTTAAATTATATAACAGATTACTAGGTCAGTTAATTGAGTTATAGTCCTTAATAATTTGGATTGGGAGACGGCTTTCAACAGTTGACATCATAAACATTGAATTTTCTGGAGAATTCATCTCCCCTCATTGTTCAACGTTCTCCAAATATGCTGGATTCTTTATTCATGATTTTATTTTCAATTGCTAATTGAGTTTTAATATTTTATAAGAGTGTCATCATTCAACCTTATAATCTATACAAACACCTCATAAATTTGAATAATTTTTTTTATTAAGTGAATCGTGCAATTCTAATAAATATTTAAGGGTTAATTCTACATAAATACACCACCATTTACTCAATTTTCAATTTAATCCTGAGCTTCACGATTATTGTAAAAAATTCCAACCTTTTTAATGGTACCAGTTTTAAAGTATCAAATATTTGATTTGATGTATCAAAAATCTCATCAGAAGTATACAAAATTTGGGCCGATGATATTATTTTATAATTATTATAAATTTTATTGATCCCAACTTTTGATATCGAAATCCTGATGAATATTTTGATACATTAGACCAAATATTTTATACTTTAAAACAATTTCATAATAAACATATCATGAACCATTCTCATATAAGACCTGCTCATATTTAAATAGATATATTTTTGTTCCGATAAGAATTGGAAAAAAGACATGCAAAGGATACATTTCGTTTGTGGCCCTTAGACCGGAGGGCAGTGTGTGAGGCTGGTTTCACAGAGCAAAGAAAACCTCTTGCTCTCTGCAGTGGAAGGATGACATGATACTATGATAGTGCTTCCATGGCCCCTTATAGTCAACAATTTGAAAAGAGATGGAAAAAGAGAAAAAAAAATTGTATACAATTCAATTAAAAAAAAAAATGATGCCTAACATTGGAATTGAAAAGGTGTAACATGCTTCTGAGAGGGAAATCGGGAGAAAGAGCGAAATTCTCACAAACCTATATATAATTGAGCCAAGCCCACGGGGTTGTGGCTTTCTTCAAAATTGGATCAAAATTATATTTAAAATTCACATACACCCTAATGCACACAAAAATTAATCTTAAATTATAAAATTTCTCCTCCGTTTTTTTTTCTTTAATTCTCTTATTATATTAATGCCGTGGCATAAATATGCCTAACAAAAAAAGGTTTGGCCCAATTTCAAGAAAACCCGAACTCGGGATTGAATATGTCAGGGACGTTGATTGCCAATGATGTCAACTCCAGAGATCGTATGTCCTTAGTCCAAACTCATGTTTGGGCGCAAGGGACGCCCCACCAGAAATTTCAGCACGAGGGTCAAACATTATCAGTGTAGTCTATTGCTCGGGGGCAAGGCGCAACGAGCAGCGGACACTCACGGCATGTGGGGCAGCAAGCAGGAGTTATGCACCGGATAAATCCTGACACCCAAAATATTCCCTCCAAAAGCGTGTTGTCGCTGTGCGACTGGTCGAAGCAGATTTAGCAAGTGTCCACTATGTCCATGATCTCTGGAGCACGACAGAATATGGTCTGCAAGCAAATGGATGCCACCAGACACATGTTCTCACAGTAGCCTTAGAAAATATGTATAAATAGGCTTCTTAATTGCCCAAGAAAAGATATATGATCGATCTAATTTGTATATATATTTTTTTGTTCTCCATTGATCCAAGAATACACAAATATTTTTTAAAAAGTAATCAATTTTTAACAAAAATGATAATATTTTTATTTAAAGTAACTACCACTTTTCTTAAAAACACTGTCACATTTTCCTGTAGACATCACCGATTTTTTAAAAAGTGATACTACATTTTTCCCCCAATGGTTTGCAGTACTTTTAGAGGCACAATTTTTTAAGAAAAATGTAACGAATAGAATGTACAAAATGTAGATTGTGAGGTGGATATTTTAAGGGTGAAGATGTAGAGGAACATTTTCAATTTGAGAGTGTACAAATTTTTGTTGGACAAAATAAAAATGAAAGTATGCAAACATATACGGGACTGAGACAGTGATATTTTTATTTAAAATGACTCACTTTTTCTTAAAAATATTATCACATTTTATTATAATTATATCATTAATTTTTTGCCAATCTCATACCATCATAATAATAATCATAATAATAATAATAATAATAATAATAATAATAATAATAATAATAATAATA